>CALYLW010001681.1:0-103654 GCA_944989445.1 Ampullaceana balthica | reverse complement strand
AGAGGGACGGTCTTGTACATCATAGGGACAGAGTAGAGAGAGGGACGGTCTTGTACATCATAGGGACAGAGTAGAGAGAGGGACGGTCTTGTACATCATAGGGACAGAGTAGAGAGAGGGACGGTCTTGTACATCATAGGGACAGAGTAGAGAGAGGGACGGTCTTGTACATCATAGGGACAGAGTAGAGAGAGGGACGGTCTTGTACATCATAGGGACAGAGTAGAGAGAGGGACGGTCTTGTACATCATAGGGACAGAGTAGAGAGAGGGACGGTCTTGTACATCATAGGGACAGAGTAGAGAGAGGGACGGTCTTGTACATCATAGGGACAGAGTAGAGAGAGGGACGGTCTTGTACATCATAGGGACAGAGTAGAGAGAGGGACGGTCTTGTACATCATAGGGACAGATCAAGAGATGGGACTTTCTTGTATAGTCCGGAGTAAGGAACAATTGTTCCACACTACGAATATTTAGACCTGCATGATAGAAGACAACATAAAGGGGGTAAGACTGCAATCAGGCTTATAGATAAGTAAATGGATTTTGTTCGTTGAAGAAGGCTCTTTGCTGAAAAGTTCGCTGTTTTATTACGTCCTGTCAGACTAACTCATACCCTGTTTACATGTTATCCATTTAATAATGATAGAAGACAACAAAGTACTACTGTTTTCTGTGTGGGTCACAGGAACATTTGACTAGCAGGTTCAGGAAAAAAACAGCATCCCTTAGTGCAGAGTTGAGACTTGTTGTGGGGCCAGGAGGTGGGACTTTTTGTTGGGCCAGGAGGTGGGACTTGTGGGGGCCAGGAGGTGGGACTTGTTGTGGGGTCAGGAGGTGGGACTCTGTTGTTGGGGCCAGGAGGTGGGAGAAGGACAGACATTAAAAAAAAACAACGTTCACCCATGTTAGTCAATGTGATGGTAAACTCCTCATATTTCATTCATTTTTAATTTCTGCTTCGTTTACAATTTTTTAAAAGTGTATATATAACTCTGTCAAAAATATGTGTACACTTGTTGCTTTACTACATTTTCATGACATCATATTTTTTAGATTTAATCACAATAAAACAGTTTGTTAACAAGTTTAATTTATTCTTCTTCAAACATTTCTCCATGTGAGTCATATAATTCTCCTTGAATGTTGTCCGCCTCTGTTGGCCTAACATGTTTCATTTCCTTTATAGCATTTTAAATTTATTATTTCTATACGTTTGCACATTTGAGATCTTTGGGATTTGTTCCCTCTGTCGTCATCAGACAACTATGGGTTGTTTACTGTTGTTTGTTTATTTTATTTTAACGTAAATCATAACATAGTAACCATATCTAAAAAAAAATAATGCTGAGAGTTTAATCATTTCATTTAAATTTATTCAAGTCACATACAAATAACTTACCTTGACCTTTTCTTCCTGTAGTGACCAAGCACATATTTGTAAATACTCATGTAATTATAAAAAAACATTTTTTTTACCTTGTATTGATAAGGGATCCTTTTTTTTTGGTTTTTAAGTTGTATTTTTGTAGCTTATAAAAGAAAATTATTTCTATAGTTCAAATATAAATGATAAATAATAAACATTCAGGTTTGAAATCAAGATGATTAAAGTTACAATTTCTAAGAACGTTATACAGTTTAAATGAATACTACCGATTAGTAAATGACATCATCTACCTTAAAAATCAATCTTTAAATTGCCCTAAGGACATTCTTGCTCCATCAAATTAACAGTCTATGTCGGTGATGCGTCCATTTCTGAACATTTATATGAAATTTTGTGTGTAACTATGTTTAGGAAGATTTAGAGTGCAATGTGTTTTATGTAGTTGTTGAACGTGTTTGTAAAGCGCTGTGAGCCCAGCTGTAGGCTGGGGTACTGCGCTATATAAGTGAACAAATAATAATAATAATAATAATAATAATAATAATAATAATAATAATAATAATAATAATAATAATAATAATAATAATAATAGTAATAATAATAATAATAATAATAATAATAATAATAATAATAATAATAATAAATGGACTTTTAACATCAATCTCTAGACCGATCAATTAATATCGCCTTTATAAAAGTAAGGGGTGTACCGGTTATATTTTTAAAAATCTGGCTGGAGCCGTATTTATGAAAAAAGATCCTGCCGGAGCCGGAGGCATATTTCCAAACAAAACAAATAACGTACTACATCACTTGACTTAGTTGAGTGGAGTCACTCGACTGGTCATTTCTGCAGTTCATTAATATAGACATGAAAATGATGCCATATACTCACTTTAAATCATTTTAATGTAAAATAATAACTTTAGAATAAGTAATATTTCGTTTCAAAAAAGTTCAAGATGAAACAATATTTAACCGCGTGCCTAAGGCACGAGCGCTTGCCGAACGCAGGCACGCACGGGGGCACGCAACGCGCGTTTGTTGTGCGGGGCAACGTTCGCTATGTGAGTCGAGGATGTTCGCAGGCGCGTTCGTTGTACGGATCGTTCGTTGTACGGATCGTTCGTTGTACGGATCGTTCGTTGTACGGATCGTTCGTTGTACGGATCGTTCGTTGTACGGATCGTTCGTTGTACGGATCGTTCGTTGTACAGATCGTTCGTTGTACGGATCGTTCGTTGTACGGATCGTTCGTTGTACGGATCGTTCGTTGTACGAATCGTTCGTTGTACGGATCGTTCGTTGTACGGATCGTTCGTTGCGCGATCCGTTCATAAAGCGAGATACCAATGTATTTACAAAATTTACTGACCGGAATTTCTAAACTGTAGCGTGGTGTCGGTCAGATATATGCGCAGTTGCGCCGCTTCAAAGAAAAAAAGTGTGCAGCGCGATGTGCCATTTAGACTCATACATGACGCCACGCACCTAGAGTGGAGGAGGGTCACACATTTTTGATAAATTTTGACGAGTGGGGAGGTTTTGTTGTTGTCTTAAACAACTGTGACGTCACATCAAAGCACGTAACTTTTAAAAAAAAGTTTAACTTATATCTTTAATTGCTTACACTTTATTTAAGGATGCTTTAAATGGCTTCTCGCGTGTTACGATCTCAGAGTGCAGCCTTGCACTTAACTAAATACATACTTAAATGGCAATAAATTGAATTGAAAAATGCTCATTTAAAAATAACAAAAAACGGCTAATATTGGGATGAGGGGAGGGGAGAAACCTTATGACGTCATATTTTAAAGGGAGGCTAACTTTATGTGAAGACGTATGACAGGGGGGGGGGTGGCCAAAATCGCCTGACGTCAATAATGGATGAACCAATACAAGTTCTAGCAATCGGGTCGTATTCCACACAAAGGTGGTATACCAATTGAAATGTTTCTGTCCAGACAGGGCGTATACCGAGTTTAACTTATACCAAAGCAGACGTATACCAAGGCAACACGGTATTCAAGTCCCACAAACTCATGAAGTACTGCACCATTAAAATTCAAAATGATTGTGGCTTTGTTTGTTTCTTAGTTTGATTTTTTAAATTCTTATTTACATCAGCTAGAAATAGTACACAGGAAGTGCTACTGTCCGGCCGAAATGGGACCGAATCCGTAATTGTAAAAATAACTGCATCATGGATTTACCAGAGCTGGACCCGAAATTCCGGTACACCTTTAATAAAAATGATCTATAGAAATCATAAAACATAAGCTTATAAGGATTTCTTGTTTTTGTGGGACCCCAACGATAATTTGTTGACAGACATATTAATATCGCTGGATAGAGTTACTGCAATAAAAGATATAACACAACGATAATTTGTTGACTGGCATATTAATATCACTGTATAGAGTTACTGCAATAAAAGCCATAACACAACGATAATTTGTTGACCGACATATTAATATCACTGTATAGAGTTACTGCAATAAAAGCCATAACACAACGATAATTTGTTGACTGACATATTAATATCACGGTATAGAGTTACTGCAATAAAAGCCATAACACAACTATAATTTGTTGACTGACATATTAATATCACTGTATAGAGTTACTGCAATAAAAGCCATAACACAACGATAATTTGTTGACTGACATATTAATATCAGTGTAGTCTATAGAGTTACTGCAATAAAAGCAATAACACAACGATAATTTGTTGACTGAGATATTAATATCACTGTATAGAGTTACTGCAATAAAAGCCATAACACAACGATAATTTGTTGACTGAGATATTAATATCACTGTATAGAGTTACTGCACCTTACCACCGTGTATCTCTAGTTAGATATGTAGAATACGTCATTCAACTCGTGATATTTCTTTACCATCAATATCGTCACAACTGACTCACTTGTACAGATAGAAATCGAAGCGTGGACCGTAATACTAAATTGTTTCTATAATATACCACATCTTTATTTTTAAGTGTATATAGGTTTGATCCTTCGTATACACTTAAAAAGATTTGCTTGTGATTCCTATAGATCAGTGGTTCCTAACCTTTTGGGGTCCATGTACTCCTTCAGATGCCCAAAAAAGTTCATGCACCCCCTCGTGAAACTTTCAGAAAATGAATAATAAACTATGTTTATTTTAGGAACAAAACAGTTTTGACCATAGGCAACAGGGAATTTAGTGAGAGATCTGCTGCTTCTTATGATCAATCAGCAATTTAAATCTGGGGACTGTTTTGGACAAAGCAACTCTCATGTCATCCTCTGCATACAACGTATTCCTTTCCTTGGTTTTATTTGTCAAAGGTGTGGAGAATCCTGCTTCACAGAGATAGGTTGTGCCAAATGGAAGGAGAGTCAGTACTGCCCTCTTGGCTAGTTGTGGGTAGAAATGTAGCTGGGCGCACCAAAATTCAATCAAGGTATTGAACTGAAGGCACTCCTCAGTACTTCTTTGGTTCTCACATCAATCAGGTCATCTTTAGCAAAGTCGCTGTCATCAATGTTGTCCAAGTCACAGAGAAAAGGATTGCGAATCCAAAGGTCTTTCCTAGCAATTTCTGGACAGAAATACCCATCAAAGGACTTTTGCAATGTTGAAAGGTGCTCTGAAATTTCCCCTTTGATTTTGTCAGGCAGTGGCTTCATCCAAGAGTGGAAAGTTGGACTTTTCTAGTCGTCGTTGGAATAGTGGCACTTTGTTAATGAAGGCTTTCAATCTCTCAGTAGCAGGTCCTTGGAGAGATGTGTTCAACTCATTCAAGATGGTGAAGATGTCAGCCAGGTATGCCAAGTAATTAATGAAATTTGGACAGTCAAACTTGTCAGCAAGGTCACTCTTTTTTTCTCGCAAGAAAATGGCAAGCTCCACTCTCAGTTCTACTAACCAAGAAAGTATCTGTCCCCTGGACAACCAGCGCACCTCGGTGTGGTAGAGCAGAACTTCATACTCAGAGACCACCTCCTGACAGAACAACTTAAAGAGGGAGTGGTTCAAGGCATGTGAGCGGATAAAATTTACAACTTGGACTGCAGTAGAAAGAACTGAATTCAAGGTTGGAGGTAGAGTTTTGCATGCCAGGGCCCGACAATGAAGGATACACTGTGTAGTGACAATATCTGGAACTTCTTTCTTTACCAGTGCTGAAAATCCTGACTTATTACCAAGCATAGAAGGAGCACCACCTGTGCAAATTTAAGAAATTCTTGGTCCAGTCAAACTGGTTTTCAGTGAAGAATGCCCTGAATAGCTGCAGCACATCAGCAGCTTTGGTAGTAGCTAGGAGTGGCTTAAAAAAGAGAAACTCCTCCTTCAGCAATCCACTGAGAATATATTTCAGAAATATAAGAATCTGACTGCATTGTGCTACATCAGTGGATTCATCCAGCTACATGCTAAATTGAAAAGGGCTGCTTCTCATCTCGCACAAGACTTGATCCAGAATGTATGCAGCCATGTCTCTAATCCTGGAATGAATAGTGTCATTGGACAAAGCAACTTTCTCAACCTGCTTCCTCTTCTGGGGACCACACATCAGTTCCACCATCTCCAGAGTACAACGCTTCACAAAAGTTCTCCAATGGTGTGGGGCTTCTTGTTCTTTGCAAAAATATATGCAACCTTGAATGATGCCTCCAGGTTTCTGTGACAAAGAAAATTCAAGATTGGGCAAGGTACCTGAGGTCAAGAAACGAGCTCTCTTCTGCTTGAAGACCTCAACACTGTCCTTGGAATTGGATGGATGGACTTTTTCCAAGTGCTCTCGGAGTCTAACAGGCTTCATGTTGTCATTGCACAGTGTTTTTCCACAGAGGAATCACTGAGGCTTTTGTGTTCCATCTCTCCCTCTCTCTTTTTACACGCTTTTATTTAAGTCACACTGTTTGTATGTTGTATCCATCCATCCATCCATCCTTCCTTCAAATCTTAAACGTAAAATTAAACCAATTCTGATGGTCCTAGAGATCTCAAAATGTTACCACAAATAGATCTTGGATGACAATGCATTGTATCAAAATTTCAGATCGATCGAATGTACCGTAATTAAATTAATCAATTTTTAGTTTATCTCTATTTATCACTATTTAGAATGTCTGCTAGAGTTGACCTCCACGGCTCACTGGTTTCACTCCAGCCCTCGTTTACCAAATTCCCGTGTTTAAATCAAGGGTAGGGGAGATCAGCGCGTTTGAGTCTGTAAATGTTTGTAAATAAAAGCGTGTCCTTTTTAAATAAAGATTTTTTTACATTTTACTTATCTCAATTAAAACTGCACTGGTGAAATAAATTCTTAAATTGTTTTATATCAACTACAATAAAATATTGTTTTACATCAACTACAATCAAATATTGTTACAAATACAATAAAAGAAAACAAATTGTTTCCTAAATTAATTCGACAAACCCAAAAGAAATCGAAAGTCATTATTTCACTATATCAGCCACTGATATAAGTGATTCCTTTCATGCAGAAAGACGTTATTTAAGCTGCCTACCGACCAGACAAGAGTGGGTTAAAATCATAAGACACAACAATTCTATCTTAAAACGTAAATCTACCAGACCCTAATATGCATTCTCAATTCGTAAATTCAGTTATCTTAGACAGTGGCGTCACTAGCGGTGGGTGCGGTGTGGCGGGCCGCCCCGGGTGACATCATCAGGGGGGTGACATCAAAATGTCACCCCCCTGATGATGTCACCTATTTAAAAGCCTGATTGCAGTCTCACCCCCATTACTTCAGCAATTCATTGACATTTTATCCCTCTTTAAAGGGAACGAAATTAAGTGGCAAGCCACTTAGATGTATAGAAGGCATTAAATTCAGAGGCAAGTGTCGAAGCTGTGGTTAGTTAAACAAGTAGACAATAAATATAAGAAAGTAAATAAATTAAATAATGGTTTCCGTAATTTTAAATAAAATATGATTTTGAAAAATCTTTTTTTCCGTTAAATTAAATATTTATTTTAGAAATATTCCGTGTTACGTAAAAAATAAAATTCACGTAATACAAATCAGTTATACTTTTTCTCATAGACCTTTTAAAAAAATTAAATATAAGTCAAAGAAGAAAAATAATAAGATCTTCTCATTAATTTTGCAAGCTGAGTTGTTTTACGTAGAGCGTCATATTAAATAGTTAGTACTGGTGCTTTTTAGTGCGTGACGACAGGAAATACAAAGTTAATGTAGTATGTCGGATATGACAATAAAAAGTTAATGTGTGTTAGATAAGACAATATGAAGCAATTTAAAGTAAAGATTTTCTCCTGTTCTTGAATAAACAAAAATAATTGCTATTAATACATTCATATAAGTTAAAATGCATTTTTATTTTATAATTTATTTACATAATAATAATGCAATAAAGCTGATGATTTTATTGTCATTTTCTAATGATTCTATACACACCAACACACTCAAACACACATACACAATTGACTAATTTACACAATCTTTTTAAGGAGATTTCTTTCGCTTAAAATATTTAACCCAATGAACGAGTTAAAATATCATCAAAGAAAAGTCAAAAATGGTGCAAACATTGATAATTCTTTTACGCAGTTTACAAAATGAATATATTCCTTGAACTTTTTTTTCCAATACTAAATTAGCTTTAGTTTTAAACATGGATTTCTTCGATCAGTAAAAAAATCTTTATTTAATCCACAGTATTATTAAAAAAATAATTTATGGAATATATCTAAGATCAGAGGCATCAGTAGGGTTGGTGTCACCCGGGGCGGTAGCTCATGGTGTCACCCCTCACGACTTAACCCGTAGAACTCCTCCGAGTTGTCCAGTGCCAAAAAAGGGCAACATATAGAATTTTACATTTTGATGTCACCCCCCTGATGATGTCACCCGGGGCGGCCCGCCACACCGCACCCACCGCTAGTGACGCCACTGTCTAAGATAACTGGAGTTTACGAATTGAGAATGCATATTAGGGTCTGGTAGATTTACGTTTTAAGATATAATTGTTGTGTCTTATGATTTTAACCCACTCTTATCTGGTCGGTAGGCAGCTTAAATAACGTCTTTCTGCATGAAAGGAATCACTTATATCAGTGGCTGATATAGTGAAATAATGACTTTCGATTTCTTTTGGGTTTGTCGAATTAATTTAGGAAACAATTTGTTTTCTTTTATTGTATTTGTAACAATATTTGATTGTAGTTGATGTAAAACAATATTTTATTGTAGTTGATATAAAACAATTTAAGAATTTATTTCACCAGTGCAGTTTTAATTGAGATAAGTAAAATGTAAAAAAATCTTTATTTAAAAAGGACACGCGTTTATTTACAAACATTTACAGACTGAAACGCGCTGATCTCCCCTACCCTTGATTTAAACACGGGAATTTGGTAAACGAGGGCTGGAGTGAAACCAGTGAGCCGTGGAGGTCAACTCTAGCAGACATTCTAAATAGTGATAAATAGAGATAAACTAAAAATTGATTAATTTAATTACGGTACATTCGATCGATCTGAAATTTTGATACAATGCATTGTCATACAAGATCTATCTGTGGTAACATTTTGAGATCTCTAGGACCATCAGAAGTGGTTTAATTTTACGTTTCAAGATTTGAAGGAAGGATGGATGGATGGATGGATACAACATACAAACAGTGTGACTTAAATAAAAGCGTGTAAAAACACTTAGCTGTTGTGAAATCCAAGTATTCCAGTAGAGATCTCTACTGAAATACTTGGATTTCACAGCAGCTAAGTGTTTTTTGTTAATTTTTATTATTTATTAACGATTGTGAGGGGCTGATGACATCGGAAAGTTGTACCAGTTACAGGCAAATTTTAACTGACGAAGTTGATGTTTTTAATGACCGGAATTGGATTCTCAACGCAAGATTTCAGGTTTCAATGACGAATAATGGCTTACAATTAACGTTTTTAAGACCTTTGCAGCGTACCGAGCAATAAAAGGGAAGGGAAAACCCAACGTTTACATCCTCTCAAAACAGAGAGTCACCGGAAGACATATATCTGACGTATTTGATGAGAAAATTAAATTGTTTTTAGAAAACTGTGACTTAAAACACGAAATTCCGATGAACATGTAGAGCGAACTGTTCATTTTGCGAAAAGGTTTTTCTGTAAATTTTCGACATGCGCAGAACGATGCGCGATAAAGTATAGGAAAAAAATGTGTATATGGGCGCCCTTTAACGCGGCATGCCTTGCTTATGGTTTACATTTTATGATTATCAGTTTTTATTTCTTTTTTTTTCCTTCTTCTTTTTTTTTCTTCCTCTTTTTCTTTCCTCTGAATGGTTCATGCACCCCCTGGAACCTGCTCATGCACCCCTTGGGGGTGCATGCACCACTGATTAGGAACCCCTGCTATAGATGTTTAGCGAGGGTTTGGCTTAAAATATAGCAACGTTTGCTTAATTTAGGCCCACAGCGTAAGGGGCCGTCCATAAAGTACGTCACGATCCAGAGAAGGGGGGGGGAAGGGGTGTAAGAAAGTGTGACAGTTTGTGACAGGGGGAGGGTTGTTGGCCATTTATGACGTCACGGTGTTTTATATTAAATTTTCATTAATTTTGTTAATAAAAAACAACATTTTTGTTGGAAAGTGTGACGTTCTTTAGGGGGGGGGGATCCAAGATTTGTTACAGTTTGTGACAGGGGAGGGGGGTAAAAATGATCAAATATAGCGTGACATATTTTATGGACGGCCCCTAAACACATTTCAAAAGCTAGAGTTTATACCAACCATGGTTTGATGATATTATTGACGCCTTCCACAAACAATAAAATTATCTTTAAAAAGCACTCCCAAAATGAACCAAGTTTATTTATATATATATACACACACATATATATATATGTATATATATATATATATATATATATATATATATATATATATATATATATATATATATATCACTCATTGGCCTCACTCTTACACAAGTTCTTACTACTGTTGTTTTTAATCCATTTTCTTCTTTGAAATATTATATCTCTACTTTTCAATTAATCTTCTCTTTTCAGGCAGTCAATGAAGCAATCATTTCATAACATCTGTGTGCACTATTGAAGCACCTAAGCAGCGCTATACTATATCAAACTGTTTTACACTGTATTGTAAATATATGCCAGTAGCGTAGATGTTTGAAAGAAAATTGTTATATCTTTCATTAACGCGTACGAGTTTAGCTATTTTTAATTTAGATCTACAGAGGTGGCCGTGTAGGATATACATCTGCAGAAATGGCCATGTATGATATACTTTTTAAGAAAATGAAAACTTCATATTAGAATTGTTCAATTGAATATAAATTTAAATTATTCATCATTATTAGCAATTTTATTTCTTGCAGTTTAATAACATAAAAAGCAAAGTGTAGAGTTTATTATATGTTTCCAAATAAAATTTTTTGTTACCAATTCGTGCATTTTAAAAAAAAGAAGTTATATATTGCTAAAAAAAGATTTTAGTTGTTTAAAAGAGATGTAAACACGTTTTGGTTTTATTACATAACATTTTATAAATTAATGTAAGAATAAATACAAAGGTAAGATATTAAAATGATCATATATAATTTATATTTTAAAATAATGACCAAAAACAAAAAACAATTTTTAACCATTTAAATGTATAAATAGGCACAAATTTGGTCTGTAAATCATAAAACAAACCCTTTTGGACGGTGTTGCATTGATGTACATAAATTGTATTTCTCGACAGTGCTGCACCACAAAGCACCGGTGCTGATGAATTTAACATGAGGTTTTACTTGAAATAAAATTAGCTTGCAAATTTAATACATGGATATTATAAAAATCGCAATTGTATAATTTATTTTCAATGGGGCAGTGATTAACTAACTTATGTTACTGAAATGTTATATTGTGTTTAAACTAATCTGATTTTTATCAATATTGAATTTAAGGGCACAAAAACAAAAAATTAGAATCACTTATATTTAAAAATATTTAAACCACAAAATCTATTTACAATTGAAAGTATACATGTTTTGTTCTCAGTTTTGAAAGTAGCAGAACATTCATAACAATTTTGTCATTCAAGTGGCATGCCACTTGAATTCCAGCCTAATTTAATAATTCAATGAAACACTAGGTTTCTCATATCAATCCTACAGTGAATCAAATTAAAACAAACTGCTCTACATGTTTGCACTAAATATTTTAGTAGTTTTATTAAAGAAGTAAAATTCAGAGTACAAAAGAAGGGGTGTTCTTTAACTTCCTGGTCTTTACTTCCTTCATATTTACTTGATCATTGTTTGAAAAGTGGAAGTCTCCTATATTTTCACATATTTATGTATGGCCTAAAGCAAACCCATCGGTGATCCTTGTACTGCGGTTGTAATGTGAGTGGCGAACACTTTATTTCGTTCCTATCACTAGGAATTCGTTAAGTTATTGAAACTGTTACCAAACAACAGATTGCGATCCGAATGCGGCTCAACTGTGTTGCCAATTGGTCTCGAGAAAAATTTAGGACATTAAAATTTAACGTTTGGAATTTATAATTTCAAAAATGTTTTTTAATTTTATTTTACAAACTCCTAAATAGAACAAGGGCTTGAACATAATTTGGGCTTGATGAACAATTTAAAAATTAAAGGGGAGATTGATTTCTGATTGATTAGTGATGTAAACCGTTACTTTTTTGGTTCCTGTTACTGTTAACTTATTATTACACAAAACTTTATAACAAAAGTTTTAATTTTTTAATGAAAATATTTTAACTGAAAGAGATGTACAATTTATGACCAAATAAAGAGGATGTCCTTTTAAGTATTTTGTGCAATTGTCAGTGTATGACCTGCGTAGATATGGATGATATCAACACTACATTTAAATGTGTCCAAACGTCACTAACGACATTCATTTTTACCACTTAATTTAAATTTGAATATATATAAAAACTAATTAAAATAAAGCTAATAAGGCTTACAATTTACAGTAGTCGCACTTCGAATCTAAAATAACTGGAATATGCAAAATAAAATACAAAACATTTTTGACTTTTTTAACTTTTAGAAGGAAATAAAATAATAAACCATGAAAAAAGTCATAATTTCCCTTGATACAATTCATCTATATACAATTAAACATCTGTAATCGCACTTTCAGCTTTACCTTAAATGATTTCTAGGGAACTAACCCAAATAACTGCCATATTGTTTCTCTTTCTGACTTATTGGAAATTTGTACTTAATATATATATTTCAGTTAATTACAATACTTGACATTAATGTAAGCTTTGAACGTCTTTGAAAGTAATGGTGAACACAACACAATCCAAAGATTATCATCATCAGTGTTATTATCACTATCCAAATAAATCGTATTGAATAACACGAAAGCTACGTTTTTTATATTGTTTTCTTGTCTATTTGTTTGTTGAGGAAGGATTCCTGATAAAATATTTGTTTTTCTTTGACGTCCTGTCAGACCTGTGTAATAGTATAGTTGTTTTTAAAAATTCAAGAAGTTATCAGTCTTAAACATATTATGTAAATTTTTTTTATAGTTTGTAGTTTAATTTTAAAACAATAATAAAAATAAAAAATGAAATGGATATTAGAAACAAATGGACGAAATTAAAGAGAATTGCGGCTAAAACGGTGCAATACGTTTGGTGGTTGGAAACCGTGTTTTTTACAATGTGGATTATAATGAATTTATTTAACGATAGCAGCAAACATCATTAAATTTTTATAATGGGCGATTTAAGTCTTAAAAAGAAATAAAAAATGATTTATACATATCTGCCAACATTGAATGAAGATTAGAATTAAAAAAAAATATTACAGTTTATTATAGACAATCGAGTTTTTAATATAGCATGTTTGGTCAAAATCAATCCATTTAGCCAGTAGCAAAAATATGTTGAAAATAACTTTTTATAACTCATGTAAGGATACATAACATTTATATAGCTCATGTAAGGATACATAACATTTTTATAGCTCATGTAAGGATACATAACATTTTTATAGCTCATGTAAGGATACATAACATTTTTAAAGCTCATGTAAGGATACATAACATTTTTAAAGCTCATGTAAGGATACATAACATTTTTAAAGCTCATGTAAGGATACATAACATTTTTAAAGTACATGTAAGGATACATAACATTTTTATAGCTCATGTAAGGATACATAACATTTAAGGAATCCTGCCTCCCATAGAAATATTGTTTTTAAAGTTTTCTTTCCAAAAACAAGTGATGACATGTAAGAATCAACTTCGAAATGTTTTGATGTGAAGGAATGAATAAAATAATATTTCTAAAGCTTATATAAGACTAGCATTTTTTTGTCGTTGTAATCCTAATTTTAGGGTTCGAAATCAAATGGCATGCTACTTGAAATAGTTAAAAAGGAGTTTTATAAAGCGTTCGAAGAGAACCAGATAGCGCCCAAAAAATATTTAGACAATTATATTAATAATAGAAAGTTAATTAATTTCAAAGTTTGATGTTTAATTTAATTATTACAAATTTATACTTTTTTTGTTTCTAAAATAAAAAATCTAATGTGTTTAAATTTTTCAGTTCATATAAATTAAAAATTTAACACATGTTATTACTACAATGTTTCATAAGATTATCCTTTATATTTAAAATTCAATTTAAAATAAAAGGTTATTGTTTTTTTTTATCTCAGAAGTTATGTTTTTCTCAAGTGTATCGGCGCACTAAATATGTTAGTAACAGTGCTTTGTGGTGCAGCGTTGATGTGAAAACAAATTTAAATTATGTACTAAATTAAGTGTAAAATATAAAGAAAATTGAAAATGTTAATTAAATTGTGCATGCTTCTATTTCCGTTTATTAAAAAAATATTTTGTTTTGTGAGTATACTAGCTGACCTGTTTTACTTTGAGGGGAAAAAAAGATTCTGAACCAAATACTTTTTATTAGTCATACAAAACTCCCACCCTCCTTTTCCCCTTTTTCCAGTTTTGGGAGAAAAAAGTGCGTCGTGTACGTCGAAAAATACGGTATTTTTAACTGGTCCATCACAATACATTATAAATATAGTCTATACTCTCAGATCCAAAGACAGCGATTCTACGGCTGTCTGCTGTGTCCCATCTACGGCTGTCTGCAGTGTCACATCTACGGCTGTCTGCTGTGTCACATCTACGGCTGTTTGCTGTGTCACATCTACGGCTGTCTGCAGTGTCACATCTACGGCTGTCTGCTGTGTCACATCTACGGCTGTTTGCTGTGTCACATCTACGGCTGTCTGCTGTGTCACATCTACAGCTGTCTGCTGTGTCACATCTGTCTGAAAAATGTAAAGAGTTCAACTACAAGATACAAAACACAAGAAACAGCTTGAATGAGTCAAAATATTGTTTTCTGACTTGTGGCAAACTTAACAGCTTTTCAAACCTGCTTCTTGCGTTGAGAGAATATCCTTTCAAGTATACATGGTAAAGACAGGCATATTTAACCCTTTAAATTATTTCTTATCCACGGACAAAGTTTTGTCCTAACAACATGTCACAAAATATTGCCAGACATTCATGTCATACCGTCCCCAATCAGAATTAATTAGAGACAAAGATTAAATAGAACAAACAAGTGTTGCCAGATTTATTATTGCACATTATTCAATTTTGACAAGAGTATCGTGATTTGATCAATAAACGTAGAAACACTAGGTAGAAGAGTCAAAAAAATATTAGTTATGATACATAAGGCAAATTATTCTAATTTGGAAATGCAAAACAATGATAATCTAATACAACCCTCGAAACCGTAGAGATTTTTAAAAAATTAAAAAAATTTTTTCTTGTTCCGCAGAAATACACAAAATATACATTCCTCCTGTCTAAAATTCGGGCGTTGTTTGGGTTGCTATTTAAAACCATGACAACCAACATGTTATTTTGCTCTATATTAAACAGTATCACAATAAGCACTTACAAGTTACTGTAGCTCAGTGGTTCTCAAACTTTTTTGGCCTACCTCCCACTTTCCAGTAAAAATATTACTCAGCGCCCTCCGAATTTTTTTCTATTATTCTAACACAGAAATAGGCAAACTACGATCCGCGGGCCACATGAGGCCAGTCAGAGTATATTATGCGGCCCGTAGGCATGGACATGTGGTGATCTTGTGTCATGTTAATTTTCTTTGCTTAGAATTTTTTATATATTTTGAAATTTTATTCCCAGCATTTGATTCGAATCTAGAGATATATAATCGGTTTTATGGCTTCAGAATCATTAGTCATTAATTGTTAACATACCTGTTCGAAAGTACATTTCAGCTCAACCGGAATTGAATTTTTTTTACGATTTACATTTCGAACGGTTTTGAAAATTTGTGATTTAAAAGCAAATAGACATTGATTTAACAATGAGTGCTACCAAAGAAAGTAAGATTGAGGACAATGCCTTTTTAAAATGACAAATTAACTGTTAAATATTGCTTCACGAGCGTTGGGAGAAAAGCAGCCTGCTCGCTGAGTCGTGAATGTGTCTTTAATGAGTGCGACTTAGAAAGATACCACCAAACAAAACATTTGTGTTTCGGGCACAATTTAACGAACCAAGAGAGAAAAAGGTTATGCAAGAAGTTTGTTAATGATTTAAAGAAGCAGCAAAATGTTTTCACCAAAAGTCTTAAATACAAGATGCTGCAACCGAAGCCAGTTTGGAGATATCTCATAAGATCGTAAAACGGAACAAGCCTTTTTCTGACAGTGAATTTATCAAGAAATGCTTGACATATGCAAGCAAGCGTATGTGTCCAGAACAGAAAACATAATTTGACACCATTTCTTTATCAAGGGAACTTTAGTCAGACGTTTTGAAAAAAAAGTGACAATTTGATGCACCATAATCGAGATGCAAGCAAATACTTTTTTTGGTACTATCGCATTGGATTTAAGTACCAATGTATAGGAACAGCACAATTGTTGGTATTTATACGGGAATACATCCTCGTTTCGCGCTTAACGAAGAATACTCTGAGGCACTCAAAGACACAATTAAAGGCCAGGATTTATTCAATACTGTAGAGAACTGTTTTGAAATAACTGGGCTGGAGTGAAACAAGATGGCCAGTGTAATAACCGATGGAGCGCGAGCTTTAACTGGAAAAATTAGTATGAACAATAAAATTAAAGAATATCAGCCTGACCACACACTCTTACCTCTCCAATGTGGTAACCATCAGGAAAGTCTGTGTAAGGCTGTGTTGAATTTCAAGCAGTTGTTAGTATGATAAACTTTGTAAAAACCAGGGAACTTAATCACAGGTGTTAAAAGCACTGTTAGAAGATTTTAATATTATATTATCTACCACGGCAGTGTCCGCTGGCTGAGCCTGAACAAGTTATTGAGGCGAGTATGAGATCTCAAGAAAGAAATAGTTATGTTGCTGGAGATGAAGGCTTTTGTTTGTGATTTTGTTACTTCCATAGTTAATGAAGAATGGAAGTCAGACTTCATGTTTGCCATTAACATGGAAAATTTGAATGAACTGACTGTCAAACTTCAGGGCAATGGCTTGTTTGCACATGAAATGTATGTGTATGTTAAATCATTTCAGACAAAACTCTCCCTTTTCTCCAGGCAAGCAGGTGAAAACAGGTTTTGCCATTTCCCTTTGCTAAAACAAAAAACCGTTTCTTGTAAAATTGCTGACAAGTACAAGGCTCAGGTGGATGCCTTTGCTATGGAATTTGAAAGGAGGTTCCAAGACGACAAGAACCTGGAACCTCTCTTCAATATCCTCAATTCGCAATTTAGTGCAAAAGCTGATTAAGCCCCAGAGGATATACTGTTAGAACTGCTTAACCTAAAAGCAGATTATGACCTGAAGGAGAAGTTCAAGTTAGTTTTTCTGCATGAGTATTTTTTTTCTCTTTTTTTTTCTAGGTGCGGCGTTTCCACACTTCAACAAACTTTGCTGTCAAACTTTTGCCACTATTAGGGTCCACATACATCTGTGAGCAAGCTTTTTCTTGTATGAAAATAAATAAGTCTAAGAACTGATCGATGTTGAATGACTGCAATTTGAATGCATTCATTCGAATAATAACCAGTAACCTGGTTCCACATTTCAAGAATTGTTCAACACACACACACAAATTCGAAATCATATAAATGAGACGATGAACCTGGTTTGCTGCTACCAATTTAGACATACTCGGCTTTATTTTCGTCAGCAGTAATCTTAAGAAACCGCGATTGCCTATTTGCATTTTAAAAAAAATAGTTACCGCACTGAATCTACTTTCCACTAAATATGATGAAGGAAATGTAATTACGAAATTTTAAAATAAAGCCCATACTTCAGGATCTCCTTTTCCAGCTAGAATTGTTAATAGCAGCGTTTGAATTTAAAACTAAATTCATTATTTGTAGCTACTTTTTGGAATAAGTTTGCAAATATTTATCAAATAATAGTTCTTAGCTAATGTGTTCTTCCTTTGTGAACCGAAAGTATTGAAAGCTTCATTTCCTGGCAAAGTTGACTCCTTAAGTTGAATAAAAAAAACGAGATGTTTTAAATAGCTACACGATGTATCTTCAACACCTTGTGGCTTTTCATCACTTCTGATTTGAACGGTTTTATTGCTAAATGAATTTTTCTTTATAATATCAGATGCTTGCTTATGTACCACAGTCCGTATTAATTCACTTATAGCCGGTATAATTTATTCTTTACCAATAGTATGAGATTTACCCGATTTGGCAATCAATAACGAATATTGTAAGAAGCTATCAAGCCATTGTCATCTTGTGTGGTTGCTGTTGAAAAGAGTTTTGTCAAAGTCAGTTGTTTGATAAATTTCTATTTTAGTGTTTGAAAATTATATAAATCCTTTTTTTTTATCCCCGTTAATTTATTTCAAGTGTTCCTGCAGTCTGGAAGTGCACACAATTTCACATTTAAAAAAAAACAACTAAATGCAAATGCGGTAACCAAACCAATGTCCAAAACGTTTTTTAAAAGAAAAATATAACCTTATGAGCAGAATACATAATTAATATTTTTCTAAATTTTCTCTTCCTTTTTTATGCTTTCACCGCCCCCTTACAGTTATTCACGGCCCCCCAAATTGACCCGTGGCCTTCACCGCCCCCCCCTGGATCGCGTCAGCACCCACAATGGGGCGGTAGCGCCCACTTTGAGAATCACGGTTGTTGACTCATGAACATATGTTTTGAAATATTGTAAATTACATTTTACTTTTTAATATTATTGATGGTTCATGATATATTCTCTGATAGTATGGCTCCTATAAATGTTGAGCACTTGTACATACATCTTTATATTTTATTTGTTTTTCCATGTAAATATTCGTTATAAAATGTTGAGTACTTGTAAATAGATCATTATATTTTGTGAGCTTTTTCATGAACACGCATGTTATAAAATGACAACAGTCTTATCTCTCATCTTTTTAAACACAGTTGTTTCTTTTTTAAATTTATAATTAGTATCTACATTCATTGTTCTTAACATAGTTGTTAATAAATGTCTACTGACTCGTTTCGCACTTTTATAAACACTGAAGTTACAAAGCGTTTACAGTTACAGTCTTAACTAACTTTGTTATTAAAATATGTTTTTTTATAAAACATATAAATTAATTTCTATTGGTATGTTATTGTATGGCATCCGTACGTCCTCAAGGGCCAATGGCGTGTACTCCTGCTCCTGTGCCCCCCTCCACCTTACTCCTGGCTCTTCTCTCATCACTCCTAGCTGTGAGGATTGCTCCCACAGCTTGAGTGCACTCACGCTCCCTAGACCGTCAGCAGTAGCCTCCCACGTTTTAATGTGTATTAATGATAAAATTAGTTTTTATAAATAATGTGTTAGATAACGTACAGTTTAGAAAGAGTCCAATTTGTTGAGTTTTATAGCTTAAATTAAGGTAAGATGTAAGAATGTAGTCATGTGAGGAGAAAAGACAAGCAATGTATTTTACGTTTGATTCTACACTTGTGTTCCATATTTAAAGAATAATCTTAAATTATTTAAAATAGCAGGAACTAAGGATACTACCTTATCTAATTCAAATAAAGTGAATCTCTGCAATGATATGAATGGTTCCCCTAAGTATAGGGATCGAAGACAAGTGGCATGCCACTTAGATAAACATCAGTATTACTATCTAGATCTGGTTTGGCTTGAACAATATGACAAGCACATACATTTAAGTATATTAATTATTTTTTTGTAGTTCAGTGGTTTAAAATAATAACGTAATTTAAGTTCTATATTCATTACAATCCAATATTTTTATTTGTTATTTTTTTTGCATACTCAAAAACATTTAAGAAATACAAGTTAATAATACTATTTATTATAAATTTAATATATACGCATATATATTTAATAAAAAGAAAATATCACGATTTTCTCATTTATTTGGCAGCTGATCGACTGATAAAAAAAATTGCAGTGCTTTTTGGTGCGGCGCTGACGAAAAATACATTTAAAGCACATCTAAAAAGACAATACAAATTCGTTTGGTAAGAAGAAGCTCACTGTTCTTTAATGAATGAAACGTATTTATTTTATCATTCGTGCGCTTAGAAATGTATTTATGGCATGTGTGTCTTTTAATAATAACTAGATCCGACCCCTGGCGTAGCCTACGCAGCACAAATTATCATACATAGTGTAAAGAAAGGTGAAAAAGAACTGACACAAATTCCCCGCACTACGAATTATAGTAGTAGTTTTGAAGCATTACTTCCTGTCCTTCTATTTAGTGCGTCTCAGTGCTCTGCGCATAGAGCACACTAAAATACTTATATATAGAGTGTGTCTTGCTTGCTCTAGTTTCTGGCTAATTATATATATAGTGTATTGATGTAGGGATTTATCTATCAAATTCCTCTCATTTACGGTAATTTTCTAGAGATTCTAAAAAAAAATCGACGCACAGAGTCAGACACATTTTTGAATAATCTACGCAATGAATGCGTTAGTCACATTTCTCTCGCTCCTACTCTCTCTCTCTCTTTCCTCTGTCTCCATTTTGCTTTATTACTCTCTCTCTCTCTCTCTCTCTCTCTCTCTCTCTCTCCTTACATATATGTACCGTATATTAAATAATAAGTGTGATTAATTACTCGTGAAAACAGTCACCTTTGATTCAACATACATTGCACAACACGATATATTCAAAGGATGACCAAGTTATTTCTAGCCCTACATGTACTCAGATATATTGTGGTTTAATTAATGATTATGGTGTGCAGAGAAAACTAAGTTAAGACTGATTTAAGAAATTATTTATGTTTAGACAATTTAAAAAAAAATGATTGCAAGACATAAACACTCGGAACAAAAATGTAGAAAATAAAGTAATATAAAAATATGAAGAAATCACAAATGCTAATCTTTTTTTGTTGCTCCGACTTAATTAGTTGTTGAAATGTATGTAACTTGTAGATACCGTAAAGAGACATTGACTTGTTCTAAATGTATGTAACTTGTAGATACCGTAAAGAGACATTGACTTGTTCTAAATGTATGTAACTTGTAGATACCGTAAAGAGACATTGACTTGTTCTAAATGTATGTAACTTGTAGATACCGTAAAGAGACATTGACTTGTTCTAAATGTATGTAACTTGTAGATACTGTGTAGAGACATTGCCTTGTTCTAAATAGATCCAGTGCATGTGATGGGTGGGTGAGATACTAACTGTTCATTAACATTGTATTCATAAGTAGAGGAATCGGAGGCAAATGGAATCCCAGGTGTTGCAGTGGAAAACAATAATACTTCTTTCATCGATCTTCGACAGAGTTATTATGTCTAACCTATTTCGTTACTATCCATTATTTTATTATATTTATAGACGGCATTGCCTTGATTATACTCTTCTTGAGAACAATTTTACACAAAAGTATATGATCGTTTTGGCTCATGGGGTTTATGTTGTTTGGGTCAGCTAGTAATATAATACAAAATCAGAAAAAAAACAAAACAATCTACTTAAGTCCTTTGAAACAACAATACAAATATATACATTTTTAAAGACTTTATTGCCAGCAATCTTTCAAATTCAACAATATTTTAGAAATGTTTCTTTACTTGTTTTATGTTTGTGCTTGCATTAAAGTAGTAGACAATTTATCTTAGCTGCGCTAACTTCCACTGAGCCATAAACATAGTTGGTTGAAGCGTTAGGTTAGATCATAAATTCTCTTTTTTAAAATGATCTTCTTACATTTCTAGCTTGTTTCTTTTAAACCAGTTTGCAAAACATTGGGTAAAACTCTATTTTAACTCTACATTTAACATATAAACATCATTAAATTCACATCAAACAGTCAATCTCTGAACATAGACCATATATCATGTTTTTTGTAACAACTTCTAATAAGCCTGGATCAATGTCAATGTCTGGTATTTCTGATGAGATGACGTCATCAATTATTCTTGTGTAATATTGTCAATAAACTAAAACAAAATGTTTGCATGGGGTAATTTCCATTTTTCCCATTGAATGGGATACACCCAACAACGTGGATTAACACAATAATGACGTTTATCAATGAACTCAGTCACAGATTAATATTTTTGTTTGTAAACACGGGCGATGATGTCATGTTGATTATTATACAATTGTCCAGGCAACACAAAAACTCATCCCTCTTAGGATCGTACGTTATTTTATGAAAAGTCGTGGCTGCTCAATGCGCAATTCATTGTGTCCTGTGTGTATTCACGTAAGTTCCGTGGACTTCCTGTGAATGTAGCTGGCAGTATGACCATTTTCTCAAATTCATTGTGATTCGCATCACTAGAAACTGCGTCACGTAAATGAATATATACTTCTGAAGTCAGTTTGGTTAAAGGCAATTAAATAAATTTAATAAAGAGAAGTTGCTCGGTCGCAATTTTTTGCATTGATATCGACAACACATTAATGGAACAATTATCGACATTTTTATGGGATTGATTTGGTTCTTACGAATCGTTAACCTTTATAAATTATAAATCATGGCATTGACGTTTTTATTGATCTCTTTTTTTTATCCATTTTTTTTCAATTTGATATTGTAAAATATATCACAATCTTCTCTTTACCAGAATAATATTGGAAATTACAACCGATCATAAAAGCGATGAGTTTTGGAGACCAGATGAACATTACCATCTCTTCCAAGAAGAACTATATCACGTGATGTATATTCTTCATTAACTATGAATATACTACTTCATTATTTGATGGTGCGTTGTAGTCTCGTCCATGTTGGAAGGCTGGTGGTTTGCCATCTCTAATAACAACAACGTAGTCATTTGCTGGTATTCGCTAGAAGGCCGTTATGACAAGTATTTTTAACACACATTTATAAAGCTCATTTAAAGCTAATATATGAATGGCAATTCTATAACATTGTATCCAATACTGTAGTAAGCGAAATCAAGAGGTAGCAACTCGATTATGATAAAATTTTGCTTTATTTAGATAAAGAAATATGTTGCGTCGCCCCTACAAACAATTAGAAACAATATATTTTTTTAAAAAATAAAATATTAAATACTTTAATGGTTTTAATAACTATCAAATACAGACATTGAAAACGTAATTTAACCTTATAAAGTAGATGTCAGACTAGACATTTTATAGTAAATCCATTAATAGCATTTACATTTCAGACTAGACATTTTATAGTGAATCTGTTAATAGCATGTAGATTGCAGACTAGACATTTTATAGTAAATCTGTTAATAGGATGTAGATTTCTGACTAGACATTTTATAGTGAATCTGTTAATAGCATGTAGATTTCAGACTAGTCATTTTATAGTGAATCTGTTAATAGCATGTAGATTGCACACTAGACATTTTATAGTGAATCTGTTAATATCATGTTGAATGCAAACTAGACATTTTGTAGTGAATCTCTTAATAACATATAGTCTGCAGACTACATTTTTCTATAGCAAACTGTTAATAGCATGTTCACTCCATACTAGTAATTTTATAGCAAATCTTTTAATGGCATGTAGACTGCAAACTATAAGTTTTATTTCAAATATGTTAATAAGAAATTTTATATAAGATTTCAATATTAGATACCAAGCTGCTTTAAAAAAAAAGAAAAAAAAAGATCTCATTTAGTTATGTAAGTAAGTGGAACTCCACTTGACTTCGACCCCTATATTTAGGGATAAAATGACAATGATATAGAGTATAGGGTAATTTTCTACCTATCGGTTAAAACTAAACATTTTAATGCTATTTTTGGATTTCTAATGTTTCATAACATTGGTTACTTGAACGTAGAAAAAAATCAACATATTTAAATTGACTTTGTTATACTCATAATCAGGGAGACAACTTTTACTCTCAAGCAACATTTTTATTACCACGTTTTTATTAACTCACTTTCGTTCCTGTTTGTCCACAATTTTTCAAATCTGCCAACGTAAAATTAAACCACTGCTGATGGTCCAAGAGATCTCAAAATTTTACCACAGATAGATCTTGGATGGCAATGCATTGCATCAAAATTTCAGATCGATCGAATGTACCGTTATTAAATTTTAGAGAACAATTCATAGTCCCTGCCCTTGACGACGATGACCATAGGTGAAGTACAGTAGTTACCGCCCACGACCATCAAGACCAGGGAAGACAAGTGAAAGACAAGTGATTATTATTTTCAAAATTGACATGTTGCATATAACTAACCGAATTCATGCAAAATGTTTTAGGCAATGTTGTAGGCCATGTGGAGGCTCATATCGCTACCACGTCTGTACATTGAAAATAGTGCACCGGTACCTGGTGCAATGGAAAACCTCCTGCCTAGCGCTACAACAAAAAGTTTGAGAAGCACTGGTGTAGATCACATTTTGCTCTCTTCTTTAAGAATCACAATACACAGACTCGGAATTGGCCGGCTATAGTCTTCAAATACCCGGATCCAGAAAATGGATGCCCCAAAATAAAAACGTGTCCCAGATTAATACTTTTTTTCTCGCATATATAAATAAGTATTTTCATTTCATCTAATGCCTGAATAAACACCTAAATAAGTAACTGAAAAAAAAATAATAATAATAATAATTAACCTTATAAAGTTCAATTTATATGCTCAATTTTAGTTACACACACTGAAACATTTAAGAAATACAAATTATTACTCCAACGTTTGATATCATTTTAATTAATCATAAACATGATTTTTTTATATGAAAATATTGTTATTTATCGCGGTATATAAGTTTTCTCAAGTATGTTGGCTCATTAAATACTTTCCCACCGGTGCCTTGTGGTGCAGCACTGATGTGAATACAAATTAAACTTAAAAAATTTATTATTAGTAAACAATAAAATATGTTTCTTAAATTGTATATATTTCTGATTTCCTTTCTTTAAAATATACTAAATTTTATACGCGGAACACAGGTAATTCAAAGAAACTTATGGATGGTATATTTTCAAAAAATGCCACAAACCTACACGGAAGTAAATTAAACTACTTCACAAGATGGAGTTTTTCTGTATTTACTGAATGGAATATCAACTAGTAATTCCAATTTTCGAGGCTGGGGTTCCAAACACAGGGGAGGTTAAGGTAGAACCTGAGGGAGCGACCCGTGGACATTACAGACGGCCATTCTTTACAGAGGATTATTGCTATCTACGCTCTTGTGTTACATAAGATTATTGCTTTCTACGCTCTTGTATTTTAGAGGATTATAGCTTTCTACGCTTTTGCATTACAGAAGATTATTGCTTTCTACGCTCTTGTATTACATAGGATTATAGCTTTCTACGCCCTTGTATTAACTGACTTCTCTTGATTGTGTACCTATGACTCTCTGCACGCCAACTGAGCACGCATGCCTCTCGACCACCTTGCCCCCTAATTTACATATATTAAATATCATTCACAAATATAAATTAAATTACCATTATATAAGGAATTGTAAGTGACTTTTGTTCAAAAGCTTTAATTTATAAATTTATATAAATTGTCCCTTTCTTCTTTGGAATTTATTTTACTAGAAGAAATAAACCGTTAGAAACGGGCGAGGGATGCATAATCTAACTGCACCGGGTAAAATAGGCGCTACCTACGTCAATGACATACTTCAGCAATAGAGATTTAAGTCTGAACTTGATGTTGTAGAATTTATTCATACTCTTACTTTTTACCGCTCTACGAATAAACCGATCTCATTGGTGCGTAATAGATGGGTTCCATTCACTTGATTTCTTAGGTTGGTACGGATGATATTAACAAAGTTGAATAGTAGTAAAGTGTGTGGGTTTATTTCAATTTACAGTCAATGTCGTTAAATGATGGTAATGGAAATTGTTTTTCATGTTAGTGATGCACCACCAAGCACCGGTGCTTTTGTATTTAAAGTGAAATTTATTTTGTTCTTTACACAACTTACTTTGGACGATTAATGATAAGACGATAACGATAAGAATCTTTTCCTCTTAAAAAGATCTTTATTAATATGTAATATATATTTTAAGGACTCTTCATGTTAATGCATTTTTTTCTTAGTTCTTTGTATGAACTTAAGATAAAAAATGAATAGAACCGTAAAATTCCAAGGACAAAATAGATTAAAAAATAGTATTTATTTTGAATTTAAAACAAACTATAAAATGTATATATTTATTTTAACATATTTGCTTACTAAAATGTTTGAGTAATAATATACTTTTCTTTCATCTTTTTGGAATAGTGAGTCTATTTCATTCAAGTGCTATGTCACTTGATCTCGATCCCTATAAATTAGGGATACAATGTCAATGAAATGTTAGGATTCTCTTACTACATATAAGTCCCTAGTCCAATACCAACAAACTCATTTCACAGCTTTATACAATAATTAGTAAAAATCACTAATTTATATTTGACACACATTCTATAGTGAACTTGCCTTTGTTATCTACAAGAATAAATACTTAATATTTGGCAATAAAATGGTTTTACGTAGGCTTGAAAGGACGCTACTAAACAACGCACGTGTCGCTAAAATGTTTTCGTAAGCGAAAAAATAATAAAAAATCATAACAAATGGCGGTTTGATTAAATAAAATAAAAAAGAAAGTAGTTGCCGTCTTATGTCCAAGGATAAATCAATCAGAAAAAGAAGAAAAGATTCGTACAGAGCTTTATTAGAACTAAGGGAACAGTTGACGGGGAGAGGTGCACTAGCAATAAGTTAAATTTGAGAATCAACTTATTTAAGAATGTTCTGAAGCTCACACCAGATTGTATGAACGTGTTGTTCTCACTGATGTGTTAGAACCATGCCGCGCCACTCCAACAGATTGTATGCATGTGTTGTTGTCACTGATGTGTTAAAACCATGTTGCGCCACTCCAACGGTTTGACTTATGAAAAACGAAGCTCATCGAGAGTTGGAATCCATATCGAAGATTTTCATGGAATATACTATAATTATTAAATTATACAAATTTGCTCCGTGGTTATTCTAAAATCCTGCGCGTCGTCGATAAGTTATCTACCCAGGAACATCGGTACTGACCATCTGGGTCATGCAAAGATTTATTGAGAAAAGGGTTGTATTACTTTTAAACTTTCATTTTATTCAGCAAGTAAAACATTAAGTAAAGAAACCCTTTAGAAGACATGGAGAGCAGATCATTGGTAGTGAAGCATATCATTAGATAATAATTCTTGGAAATAGTGTAATATAATCTCACTTACCAATGACCAATGAATGAACATAGAGTCAATCTCTCTATTTATGATAAATATACATACTTGGGTATGTTTTAAACCTGCACAAAGTCATTCAACGCTGAATGAGGCGATGCAAATATATCTTAAATTAGACATTGGAGAGATTTTAATGGGTATGACATGAACCTTGTTACAGAGTACTCAACAATATGAAATGCTGGTGTCAAATTGTGTTGAGAGAAATAACAGCTCTTTAACTTTATTTTCTTCTACCCCAGCCCCCCCCCCACCATGTGGAAATGAACTTTAGAGGAAGATTTCGCCCGATACAAAAATCTCTCAAGAATAGACATGAGGTCCAATGTCAAGCGTGTTCACTTGGCATTCCTTAGAAATATATTTTTGCGTGTGTAGAGAATTGGTCACTTACCGTTATACCGCCGGGCTGTTCTATTGTAAACTTCATCGGCGTGTGTATGTGTTGATCAAAGTAAGATATATGGCTGACATTGTAGTCAGACAAAGTAACATATATGGCTGACATTGTAGTCAAACAAAGTAACATATATGGCAGACATTGTAGTCAGACAAAGTAACATATATGGCTGACACTGTAGTCAGACAAAGTAATATATATGGCTGACATTGTAGTCAGACAAAGTAACATATATGGCAGACATTGTAGTCAGACAAAGTAACATATATGGCAGACATTGTAGTCAGACAAAGTAACATATATGGCAGATATTGTAGTCAGACAAAGTAACATATATGGCAGACATTGTAGTCAGACAAAGTAACATATATGGCTGACATTGTAGTCAGACAAAGTAACATATATGGCAGACATTGTAGTCAGACAAAGTAACATATATGGCAGACATTGTAGTCAGACAAAGTAACATATATGGCAGACATTGTAGTCAGACAAAGTAACATATATGGCAGACATTGTAGTCAGACTAAGTAACATATATGGCAGACATTGTAGTCAGACAAAGTAACATATATGGCAGACATTGTAGTCAGACAAAGTAACATATATGGCAGACATTGTAGTCAGTCAAATTAACATATATGGCAGACATTGTAGTCAGACAAAGTAACATATATGGCAGACATTGTAGTCAGACAAAGTAACATATGTGGCTGACATTGTAGTCAGACAAAGGCGTGGATAGTCGACACCACAAAAAGCTAAAACAAAAACAATCCAATATTTGAGGTATATAAATGAGCTAGTCCGAAGCAATGCCGTCTTAAGGCTTAGGCCCGTTGGGCATTTACCCGGGGACCCACGAGCGTAGGGGCCCCATGCGAATATGTTGTATGGTTTCGGAAAACCCGTACAACATTTATTAATATTTTATAAAAAGCTCATAATTTTCTGTTTATATGCGAACGGGCCCTTTAAGTTTATCAATCACTTCCAACCTTGAACCTGGACCACTGTTCTGGAATGTCATTTACCACATTATGTAGATTGAGGTTTAATCCCTGAAATTATTTCCTCTTTAAAGAACAGCTTTATCGACAATATTTATATACAGACAATTCTAAAATGTCTATTATTTAGGAAATACAAATAATAAAAAATCTCTGACAGAAAATAACCTAAACAATCAGAACAAACTTATAGACAGACAACACAAACCATCTTAAACATAGACAACACAACCCATCTTAAACACAGACAACACAAACCATCTTAAACACAGACAACACAAACCATCTTAAACATAGACAACACAAACCATCTTAAACACAGACAACTCAAACCATCTTAAACACAGACAACACAAACCATGTTAAACACAGTCAACACAAACCATCTTAAACACAGACAACCCTAACATTCATACATAACTTGCAAACTGACAGACCACACGAACAATAGAAAATGTAAGAGACACACACAATTTAAATACCTATAACTGTTACATACAGATACATCTTACAAGCAGACAGACAAAAATAACAATCAGTCTACTATGATAGACAGACTAGGCGGATAGTCAACACTAAGTTGTCCTTTTTTTCTTACATGAAACGGAGAATTGATAACAGACAGAGATAACCACTATCACTTGTGAATATTGATAACACACAGAGATAACCCCTATCACCTGTGACGACAATTGATAACAGACAGAGATAACCACTATCACTTGTGAATTTGATAACAGACAGAGATAACCCCTATCACCTGTGACGACAATTGATAACAGACAGAGATAATCTATATCACCTGTGACGACAATTGATAACAGACAGAGATAATCTATATCACCTGTGACGACAATTGATAACAGACAGAGATAACCCCTATCACATGTAACGCTAGACAAATTATTGGCAATTCCAGTTCCACCTGGTTGTTGGCTTCGCAGGTTTTTTGGTTACACATCCTTACTTTGCATTACCGCATTGGAACTACGCCCCTGTGACCACTGGTCGCCCATCAAGCACGCCCTTACTGTTACATTGCTATATTGGAACTACCCCCTGTGACCACTGGTCGCCCATCAAGCACGCCCTTACTGTTACATTGCTATATTGGAACTACCCCCTGTGACCACTGGTCGCCCATCAAGCACGCCCTTACTGTTACATTGCTATATTGGAACTACCCCCTGTGACCACTGGTCGCCCATCAAGCACGCCCTTACTGTTACATTGCTATATTGGAACTACCCCCCCTGTGACCACTGGTCGCCAATCAAGCACGCCCTTACTGTTACATTGCTATATTGGAACTACCCCCTGTGACCACTGGTCGCCCATCAAGCACGCCCTTACTGTTACATTGCTATATTGGAACTACCCCCTGTGACCACTGGTCGCCCATCAAGCACGCCCTTACTGTTACATTGCTATATTGGAACTACCCCCTGTGACCACTGGTCGCCCATCAAGCACGCCCTTACTGTTACATTCCTATATTGGAACTACCCCCTGTGACCACTGGTCGCCCATCAAGCACGCCCTTACTGTTACATTGCTATATTGGAACTACCCCCTGTGACCACTGGTCGCCCATCAAGCACGCCCTTACTGTTACATTGCTATATTGGAACTACCCCCTGTGACCACTGGTCGCCCATCAAGCACGCCCTTACTGTTACATTGCTATATTGGAACTACCCCCTGTGACCACTGGTCGCCCATCAAGCACGCCCTTACTGTTACATTGCTATATTGGAACTACGCCCCTGAGACAACTTGTGACCAAATCACGTGTCGACATCCAGTTCATGTCGAAAAGTTCAGCTGTTTCAACGGACGAGATTATCTCCCCTACCCTGTAGTATACACACAAGGAGCGAGGCCGTCTAATTGACTTGCGTCACTCATCGGGAGATTTCAACTCTCCCCCAACGAGGAATACGGTCTAGGGTTGCCAGGTGGCTGTCTCAAAAATACTGGACACTAGTGTCGAATTTTGTCGATGGCACAATATTTAAATGAAAAAACAAACCCGTAAAAACAAAGTTTCTGAGTATAAATCTTTTATACAGTAACATTCCGATAATCCGGCACGTTCGGGACCGGCTCGGTGCCGGACTATCGGAAATTCCGGTCTATCGGGCGTTGCCCCTTCTTTTTAGTGTAGGCTTTGCCATAAAACAAATGTAAATTGTTTTTTTAACTACATACATACATACATCGTAATTATAAGAACAAATAGGTTAATAATTTATCTACAAATACAGTATGCAAATACAACAAAGTTAATTTCTGATTGAGAGTCAGTGTTACGTGTTTTTGTTTCTCTCTTTTTGAACTCGAAGGCTTAGGTTTTGAAAACATGGTCACTGTACAGTTAGAACGAAACTCACTTTGTTTATAAACAGTTTCAAAAGTTATGTACGCCACTACAGATGTACTGTATTACAGTAGAGAGTACTGAGACACAGTTTACTGCTATATGAAAGGACACACACACAAAAAACCGCAAAAAAATATGGCGAGACGCTTCGCGATTGATTATCTGTGCTGCACTGCACCTGTATTTGTTGTGACAGCTGAGACTAGCCAGCCGCTAATTGTTTCCGAACAATACCGAGCGCTTCCCCGAACTACCCCGAAAACTTCAGAATAGCTCTAAGCGTTTTTATTTGCTTTAAAGACACACTTTTAGAGAATACCACATTTTTTACAATTTTTCGGAGCGATGCCGGACTATCGGGCATTCCGGACTGTTGGATGCCAGATTATTGGACTTTTACTATATATGAGACATAACTAAATGTATTTATTATGTTCAAACGCGACAAACATTTACAGACTGAATCTGTCTTAACTCCCCGTTGCTTTATAACCCGGGGGTGGGGGTGGGAGAGGGGAAAGATATGGTCACCGATCGCTGGACTGAGCTCAGTGTGACGCGTAAAATGTAAACAAAAGCAAGCCGGTATATCGATGATGTGGCGTCAACGTGCGAACTGAACTGTCACGTGAAAAAAAACAACAAAAAAACTGTGAAATTGAATTACATACCTCATATTGAGATAAACTAAAAATGCATTTATTTTATTTTGGTACGTTCGATCGATCTGAAATTTTGATACAATGCATTGTTAGGTGACACGAGACTATGTGCAAAATTTAAGCTGTATAGCTGCTGATAATTTATGATATATTAACAGTGCTTAAACGGATGATAATAATAATACGCTACAGTGTTTTACGCTTTAACAATTATACATTTTTAAATTACATAATTACTGCCTATATTTATAGTTTTTAAACAATTGCGAAAACCACAAAAGAAATGACGTCATTTACAAATAAATAATCTTAATTTAAAAAAAATAAAGAAAAAGAGTCATTTTTGGTAAATATTTCTTTGAACTTTAATATATTGTTAATAATTATTTATTAACAGGTATTAATCGTTAACATCTGCTGTATTAGTTTCTGTAGTTTAAATTATGTATGTGTGGTTTGTGTTCTGGTGTTGTTTATTTTTAGATATAATGTTTAGAAACTTAAGATAAATGTCGTATTATTCTATGTTGTTAAAAATGGCAATGGAAATTGTTTTTTTCCAATAGCGATGCACAACAAAGCACCGCTAATGTTGTATTTACGATGAAACTCATAGTTTTTTGTTGTTTTAACAAACTTAGTTTAGTCGATTAATTGATTATAATTTTGTTTCTTTAAAAATGTTAATTTATTTATAATTTACAATTTTATGAAATTTAATATTGAAGAATTTTCTTACATAGTTTTTTATATGGACCTAACGTTAAAAAAATGTATAGAAACATAACATTCGAAGGTCAAATTAGATTTAAAATTGTAATTTATAAATAATTTAAAATAACCATAAAATGTGTATATGTACATTAACAGATATGCTTACCTGACTCTTTAAAACAACAAGCGTATAGAATATAAAGTCCCACAAAAGGAAACAAGTCTTTATTCAAGTGCTATTTCACTTGATCTCGATCCCCATAAAAAGGGATACAATGTCAATGAAAAGTTAGGAGAATCCTACCACAGATAAAGCCTAAGTTCAATGTCAACAAACTCATTCCAAAGGTTTATGTCATAATTCTTACAAATTAATAATTTATTGTTGATATAATAATATATTGTACAATAAACTTGCCTTTGTTGTCAACAAGTGTAGATACTTGATATTTTACATAAAATTGTTATACGTCATCTTGAAAGGACGCAACTAACAAGGCACGTGTCGCCTAAATGCCTTGGAAATCGAAGATAAAAAATATAATGTCAGTTTATAACATTAAAACAACAACAAACTGTGGTATGTGCAGCAATCAATGAATTTTAAAAAGAATAAAAGAATCGTACAGAGGTTTATAAGTACTAAGAGAACATTGGACGGGACGAGATGCACTGGAATTAAGTTAAATTTGATAATAAGCTTATTTAAGAATGTTTGAAGCTCACACCAGATTGTATGAATGTGTTCTCACTGATGTTTTAAAATCATGCCACGCCACTCTAACATTTTGACTTAAGAGAAACGAAGCTAATTAAGAGCAGGAAAATATATCAAAGATTGTGATGGAAGATACTATAATTACATCATAAGAAATTTGCTTTGCGGTATTCTAAACTTCGCGTCGATAAGATATCTACCCGGGAACATTGGAACTGACCATCTGGTCATGTAAGGATTTATTACTTTTAAACTTTCATTTTATTCAGCAAGTAAAATATTAAGTAAAGAAATCCTTTAGAAGACATGGAGAGCAGATCATTGGTAGTGAAGCATATAATTAGATAATAATTCTTGGAAATAGTGCAATATAATCTCACTTACCATTGAGCAATGAATAAACATGGAGTCAATCTCTCTATTTATAATAAATATACACACAGAGGCATGTTTTACACATGGACAAAGTCATACAGTGTTGATTGAGGTGATACAAATATATCTTACATTAGACTTTGGAGAGATTTTAATGGGTATGACATTAACTTTGTTACAGAGCTCAACAATGTAAAATGAAGATGTAACATTGTGTTGAGAGAAAGCACAGCTGTTCATCTTTGTTTTCTTCTCCCCCCACCCCCCACACGTGAAATGCACCTTAGAGGACGGTTTCGGTAGAGGAAAAGATCTATCAAGAATACACACGAAGTCAGATATTAAGGGCGTACGTTTGGTGTACTTGAAAATAGTATTGTGCGTCTGTACAGAATTTGTCAAAGTCAGTTGTTTGAGCATTTATTATTTTTTCTTTTAGTTTACGATAAGAAGATACATCTCAACCTTTTTACCGCCAATTTTAGTTAAATGTTATTTTAGTCTGGAAGACATTATAGCTTCACTGAATACATATATAAAATATTCTATTTTTTTCTTCTTTATTTGATACTATCACCGCCTCCCTAATGTTATTCTACATCCCCCAAATGTACCTGTGGCCATCACCGCCGACATGGATCACTGCAGCGGGATGGTTGCGCCAACATTGGGAATCACTGTTAAGCCATAAAGCACAAACAGACAGGCATATTTTCATTCATATATATATATATATATATATATATATATATATATATATATATATACAATACATATATATAAGTCACGAACTAAAACATTTGGCGAAATGTCATTCTCTTTTTGTGAAGCCATGGACAAATACACATCTACCAAGTCCTTCAAGACTTCACTTAAGACGCATCTTTTCAAAATGTAATATTTAAAATTTAAAGAAACATTTCTTTTTAATGATTAACGTAGCCTATGTGTATTGTACTGTTATTTATGTGGTTACTATGAAAAGAATGAAATATTTAAATTATTATATATATTATATATATGTTATTATATCTATGTTATAAAGCACTGTGAGCCCGGCTCCTTGCTGGAAGACAGCGCTATACAAATTAACAATTTATTATTTTTATTATTTTATATATATTTAAAAAATAGATGAAAATGAAAAAGTGACATGATGTTGTTTCAATTGAAGTCGATGGTAAGCAAAATCCTAGCAATTCATTGGAATGTTATCCCTTATTCAAGAGATCGAAGTCAAGTGGCGTGCCACTTGGATAAACAATTATTTTGTAACACTATTGGCAAGTATTTTTCATTTATTAGGCATATAAAGACATGAAGGTAAATGTGTAAAATGTATAGTTTTCTTACTTTAAAATAACTATGATTCTGAAAACGTATTTTTCCATCAAATTAAATATTTCTATCCATAATATTTATTTACATGCATTGCAAAGTGTAAGCAATACAAACAAATAATACTATGACGCAAAAACATATAGAATGAAATTTAAGTGAAGTCACATGTTATAATATTATCATCTTCATTTTTAATCGTGCTGCTTAAGATGTCTGAATTACGACCTCATATTAAATATGTCGATAGCGGTGCTGTTTAGTGCGGCGTTCATTAAATGAGTTTATTAAATCCCTTATATTAACTTCGCGGCCGTCTCTGTCTTGGGCTCGGCGGGCGGGCGGGCGGAAAAACAGAAGTCAAAAATGACCCACTTCCCATGATCCGATCGAACTGAAATTTGGCACACGGACCCGTCTGACCTAACAATGCATTGTATCAAAATTTCAGATCGATCGAACGTACCGTAATTAAATTAATGCATTTTTAGTTTATCCTTATATGAGGTATGTAATTCAAAATTCACTGTTTGTTATTGTTTTTTTTCTTCCAGTTTCACGAGGGTTTGAGTTGACGCCGACCGTCGTGTTGACGCCGACCGTCGTGCCGACACCCCCTCACATACCACCCCCATTTATTAAAGACAAGGGACATCACTCGGTGTCAGTCTGTAAATGTTTGAAAATAATCAATACTGTTAGCTATGTCTCATATATAAGGGATTTATAGTCAAAAACTTTGTTTTTACGGGTTTGTTTTATTTTAATGTTAATTATAACAATAGGAAGTATTGTAATGTTTAAACTTTTCCTTTTATGTAAATGTGAGTTCAAACTTGGGGAAATGGTTACACATTCATTGAAATATGCTGAACGGATATTTTCTAATGTATTATACATTTTCTAGAAAAAACAACAATAACAATCAAGCAACACTATCAAACAAAGAGACAACTTTAACAATGAGACAACTCTTACAGGCAGACAGACAACACTAACTATCAGACAACTCTTACAGGCAGACAGACAACACTAATATACAGACAACTTTTACACACAGACAATACTGACACTCAGAAATCTCTAACATTTAGGAACACAAACAACCAGACATCTCTGACAGAAAGACAACCTTAACAATTAGGTCAATCTTATAGACAGACAACACTGACTATAGGACAACATATTTAGATGGATAAGGGTAGGACTGAATATTCTTCTGTACAGAAGGAGTGTCTGTAACGATAAGATAAGACATGAGATAAGAGACTACATCGATGAACTTTGAACTTTGTTTTTTAGCGCTTGTTAAGGTGATATAGAGGTAGCGTAATTAAACAAAAAGATTTTCAAAGTACTGACAAAAAGAAAATTTAGCACAATCAACCAATTTTCATCAACAACAATTGTTTAATACAATTAATAAAATGAATGGAAATAATTGGTTTTGTATTATAATATTTTATTGGTCTAAGGTTTAAATAAATAATAGATGCAATTTTCATTTAAGTTAAAAAAAATAATTACGTCAAAAAATACGGTATTTTTAACTGCTCCATCACATTACATTATAAATATGGTCTATACTCTCAGATTCCAAAGACTGTGATGCTACGGCTGTCTGCTGCGTCACATCTACGGCCGTCTGCTGCGTCACATCTGTCTGAAAAATGTCAAGAGTTCTACTACAAGATACAAAACACAAGAAACAGCTTGAATGATTCAAAATATTTTATTCTGACTTGCGGCATTTCAAATCTGCTTCTTGCGTTGAGAAAATACTATTTCAAGTATACACGGTAAAGACAGGCATATTTAACCCTTTAAATGCTTTCTTATCCACGGACAAAATTTGTCCTAACAACATGTCACAAAATATTGTCACACATTCATGTCATACCGTCCCCAATCAGAATTAATTAGAGAAAAAGATTAAATAAAACAAACAAGTGTTGCCAGATTTATTATTGCACATTATTCAATTTTGACAAGAGTATCACCATTTGATCAATAAACGTAGAAACACTAGGTAGAAGACCCAAGAAAATATTAGTAATAATACATAAGGCACATTATTCTAATTTGGAAATGCAAAACAATGATAATCTAATACTACCCTCAAAAGACGTAGGGATTTAAAAAAAAATAAATCAGAACTTTTCTTATTCCACAGAAATACCCAAAATATTCATTCTTCCTGTCTAAAATTCGGGCGTTTTTTGAGTTGCTATTTAAAACCAGGAAAATCAACATGTTATTTTTGCTGGATATTAAATAGTATCACAATAAGCACTTACAAGTTCACACATTTATAAACACTGAAGTTACAAAGCGTTTACAGTCTTTACTATCTTTGTTATTAAAATATGTTGTTTTTTCATAAAACATATAAATTCATTTCTGTTGGTATGTTATTGTATGGCATCCGTCCGTCCTCAAGGGCCAATAGCGTTGAATCCTGCTCCTCTGCCCCCCCACCTTACTCCTGCATCTTCTCTCATCACTCCTAGCTGTGAGGATGGCTCCCACAGCTTGAGTGGACACACGCACCATAAACCGTCAGCAGTAGCCTCCCACGTTTTAATGTGTATTAATGATAAAATAATTATAAGTTTTTATAAAAATGTGTTTGATAATGTGCAGTTTATGAAGAGTCCAATTTGCTGAGTTTTTATATCTTAAAATAAGGTCAGATGTAAGAATGGAGTCATATGAGGAGCAAAGACAAGGAATGTATGTTACGTCTGATTCTACGATTGTGTTCCATATTTAAAGAATAATCTTTAATTATGTAAAATAGCAGGAACTAAGGATACTACCTCATCTAATTAAAATAAAATGAATCTCTGCATTCTGCAATGATATGAATGGTTCCTCTAAGTGTAGGGATCGAAGACAAGTGGCCTGCCACTTACATAAACATCATTATTACATTTACACTATGCATATGCTTGAACAATATGACAAGCAAATACATTTAAGTATATTAATTTTTTTTTGCAGTATCAGTGGTTTAAAATAATAACGCATTTTAATTTCTATATTCATTACAATCCAATATTTGTATTTTTTGTTTCATTTTGCATACTCAATAACATTTAAGAAATACAAGTTAATAATACTATTTATTATACATTTAATATATACGTATATATATTTAATAAAAAATAAAATATCACGATTTTCTCATTTATTTGGCAGCTGATCGACTGATAAAAAAAATTTGCGGTGCTTTTCGGTGCGGCGCTGACGATAAATACATTTAAAGCACATCTAAAAAGACAATACAAATTCGTTTGGTAAGAAGAAGCTCACTGTTCTTTAATGAATGAAACGTATTTATTTTATCATACATGAGCTTAGAGGTGTATTTATGGCATGTGTGTCTTTTAATAACAACTAGATCCGACCCGTGGCGTAGCCTACGCCGCACAATTTATCATAAATAGGGTAAAGATAGGGGGAAAAGAACGGACACAAACTTTCCGCACTACTAATTATAGTAGTAGTTTTGAAGCATTACTTCCTGTCCTTTTATTTAGTGCGTCTCAGTGCGGTGCGCATAGAGCAAACTACTACATATATATAGAGTGTGACTTGCTTGCTTTAGTTTCTGGCTAATTATTTATTTAGTGTATTGATTTAGAGATTTATCTATCAAATACCTCTCATTTATAGTAATTTTCTGGAGATTCTAAAAACAAATTGACTCACACAGTCAGACACATATTTGAATAATCTACGCAATGACTGTGTTAGTCACATCTCTCTCTCTCTCTCTCTCTCTCTCTCTCTCTCTCTCTCTCTCTCTCTCTCTCTCTCTCTCTCTCTATTTCCTCTATCTCCATTTTGCTGTATTACTCTCTCTCTCTCTCTGTCTCTCTCTCTCTTTACATATCTAATATATAAAGCTCAGTTGGTGTTTGTATCTTTGTATGTTTGTATGTTTCACTTTTCGACTTTCTGTTAGACAATCACGGAAAAACCAAATGACGGACGGGGACCAAATTTGGCAGGACAGTTCCTTTTAACCTGAAGGTGGTTTTAAGTTAGTTTTTGTAATTGTCCCTTTTGTCCGAATGCCGTAAATTAAATAATCAGAAAATGCAGAGACAAAGAATAAAAAATTTAACCTCATTTTTGTATTGAACAAATTTACGCGGACGTTCAAATGCCGTTCAAAGCGAGTTACTTTTGGTGACGTTTTTTTCCTCAATACTTTATTTTCAGCGGTGCGCATTCAAAAAATATTATGTCTAATTACGGTGCGCACATTTTCGTGTACGCTTCATAATTTGAGCTGTGTAGTACAAAGAATTGTCATTTTCTTTACTGTTACTTTCTATATATTAGATAGACACGTAAACATATTTAATTACAACTGCCACACGATGCATTAGATTTAATTGTTTACACGTTTAAATTTAATTGCGAATTTGTTTTAATTATTTTCTGTTCCATAACTCGACATTTAATAAAAACCTATTTTTGTAATAATTGTGTCAGTATTTTTTTCAAACTATTTAAATTTAGGCTACCAGACCTATTAACATAAGTAGATTAAACTAAATTAAGTGATCCTGAAAACGCTTAATTATTTTGTATTGCGAATTTAATATGTTATGTTCATTCCTTTGATGATGGATTAACATAGGTCCATTTTTAAAATCAATTATTGTCATGGTTTCACATGCATTTTTATCATAAAATTGATTTGTTTTGTATGTTTTTTTAAAATTAGGAATATAGCCGAATTTCTTTATTTATCTTTATTATCTTAATCTCATAGACGCTGTGCAAATATTGTATTAATGACAATTGTGTTACGATGCAGTTTCGTAAATATATCAGAGCTTTTTTAGAGACGACAGTGGCAGAGATCTTTTGGAAAAAATCAGAGGCCTTTTTTTAATGGATACAAACAAACAAACATAAAATTATCAACTTAGCTTTATATATTACATATGCGTTTAAATTATTTTATTTCAATTATTTTCACGATGCATTGTATGAATATTTTACATGCAATGAATTAAATTGAGATTTTTAAAAATGTAATTCATAACTCGACATTTAATTAAAAACCATAGATGTAGCGAGTTTATTTTATGTTGAAAGTGATGGCCTATGTCAAATAAACTTACACTTTAAAACAGTTTACTTAAGCTACATTATACACTTTCGATACCAAATTTATTATTAAAACTTGACTAAATTTAATGAAGTGATCCTGAAAACGCTTAATTAATATGAACTACGAATTGAATATGTTTTTATGTTCATTCCTTTGTATTCAGAATAGCATAGGCCATTTCTAAAATTGCCTTTTAATGATTTTTAAGATGCACTTATGAACAGATGGTTGAATCTTTTTTTTTCATTTTTATTTTATTTTACAGATATAAAATCTGGTGTGTGTGTTTGCATTGAATATAATTTACAAAATATGATGCCTTATCCGAAATAGGGAACAAAAAAAAAGATTCCTTTTTGAAATTATACACATTGCTTATGTAAATATAAATCGTAAAATATAGAGACATAAAAAAATGTTAAATATGATTTCCCTGTTAAGACAATTATGAATACGTCAAAAGGAGGAGTTATTTTCGTCCAGTACATTTACTTTATAACAAGACTTTATTTTATGCGGCCAGCTTTCTATATTGTCTAAATATAGTGTGCACATTTTTTATATCATTTTAATACGACCGGTTTTATTTTAAAAAATATTTTAGAAAGTACATTTATAATTTTGTTTATTTTCACTATGAGTCACTTAGCTTTTGCCTTTAAAGGGATAGTGCCACATTTTCTTTATCTCATAGACATGGTTACAAATATTATATAAATTACAATTGTGATACGATGCATTTTCGTAATTATATATTAAATTTTTGAGTGACGAGGGTGGTAGAGCTCTTTCGGAAAACCTATAAGTTATGTTAATTTTGTACAAGTGGGAATGAAATTGTAAATTTATTTATTATGGTTGGCAAGAATCATTATTTAATAAATCATATCTTTTAAATAGTAAGGTTATGTTAAAAGGCATTGCATTAAGTGAAAACAACTCACGCGGTAAAATGGCATATCTCTGTTTCTCATAAGATTTTAACTAAATAGATGAATCTGAAATTTAACTTAGCAAATAAAAATTGTAATAACCAGCAACTAATACTTGAATAAAGGGTCAGCACACTCCCGCTACGAAGTGCGGGTATTTTTCTAGTATATATATATATACTGTATATTAAATAATAAGTGTGATTAATTACTCGTGAAAACAGTCACCTTGGATTCAAACACACATTGTACATAACAAAATATTCTTAGGATGACCAAGTTATTTCTAGCCCTACATGTACTCAGATATATTGTTGTTTAATTAATGATTATGGTGTGCAGAGAAAACTAAGTTAAGACTGATTTTAAAAATTATCTAAGTTTAGACAATTTGAAAAAAAAATGATTGCAAGACATAAACACTCGGAACAAAAATGTAGAAAATGTATCATTATTGTGTAAACTAATAATTACAAATAACACTTAAAATTATTATTTTTACATACATTTATTATTGTTTAACATAATCATATATATATTTACGCACAATTATGTGGACTAACGCTAAGGGACATTACTCTGCTTTTTAAATTTTTTTTTGTTGTAAGCAGTGCTGATTGACTCAAATAGTTATTTTTTGGTGCAGTAATTTGGTGCGCTGCTTTCTAAATTTTGTTAAAAAAATCGTGTGGTGATTAGCACTCAAAACTTATTATATAAATAGTTTGTTTAATTTTCAGGAATATTACGTATTTATCATACAAGGATAAGTTACTTGGACTTTTGACCAAACAAAAAGTGGGTGCCGTAGGCGCCCTACAACCTCTATGTTGGATTACTTTGTGTACATTTAAGGTATTTTAATATTACGTATCTATCATACAAGGACAAGTTTGTTGGGCTTTTGAAAAAAAGTGGGCGCCGCAGGCGCCCTAAATAAAAGTGGGCGCCGCAGCACAACCTATATTATATACATACTTTGTGTACATTTCAGGAATATTTCGTATTTATCATACAAGGACAAGTTTTTTGGGCTTTTGACATAAACAATATAAAAACAAACTTTGTGTACATTTATGAAAGTTTAATATTACGTATTTATCATACAAGGACGAGTTAGGTGGGCTTTTGAAAAAGGAGGCGCCGCAGGCGCCACGGCGCCGCAGCACAAACTAGTATTAATATATCAGCTATAACGATGAAAATAATTTAATGACATGAGTCAATAAAAAGTACTAGTTTGTAGTTACTAGTTACTAGTAATTGTAATAGTATACTCAGCAGTGCTTGTTACCTTAAGTTAGTAGTTTGTTTCTTAAATTTTTAAAATTTCGAAAAATTAAGTGTTTGTCATATGCAAATTCTTTTTCAAGAACAATAACATCCCAAGTTTGTTCGGCGAAAAGCGAGAACACTGATTACCACTGATCAGCCTCGCTATGCTAAATGCTCTCTCACTATCAATTCTTGTTAAATGAATTGTTTTCTGGTTATTGTTTTTTACATATTGGGTTATAAACGTATCAAGATTAACTTAATTTGATTTCATAAATTCTTTACTACATTGCTATCCATCCGTATACTATTTGGATCTGTAATAAATATTTGCCGAATACTGATAGCGGCAAAAATCCCGATATCCGGTCCGGATATCTCACAGCCCCCTTAAAATATATATATTATATATATAGGAAAGAAAATGAGGTAGTGACTAGATAATTTTATAATCGATCTCAATTTAATATGGTGGTAGGAGAATCCTAGCAATTCATTGAAATGTCATCCCTTATTAAACGGATCGAAGTCAAGTGGCGTGCCACTTAGATAAAATTCGTGCACTATTACATACTTACGCACCGTCTTCATCAATCTCGTGAAGGAATACATGACGGTAAAAGTATTACATTTATAGTTTTCTAAACATGATGTCACTAGGATTCTAAAACTGATTTTTTTTTCCAATTTAAATATTTCTATATATAATATTTAGTTACATGCAATACAAAGTGTATGCAATACATATATATAATATTATGTCGCATAGACATGTAGATTCCAATGTAACAGATGTTAAAGAAAGTAATAGAATTTTCTCATTAAACTTGCCGCTAAAATTGTCTCAATTACAACCTCGTATTAAGGGGCCGTCCATAAATGACGTCACGCACCTAGAGGGGGGGAGGGGGGTCACACTTTTGTGACGATGTGTGACGAGGGGGAGGGAGGGGGTTGAAGAAATGTGACGTCACATCAAAAGGATAACTTGAAATAAAACTTCCACTGAAATATTTGGTCGCTTACAATTTATTTAATGACTTTTTCTTTAAATCAGTGCTTCTCAATGTGCCGATCGGTAGGCCATCAGACGCTGGTTGGCGTAAGCTATCAAGACACGAAAATTAAATCTAATTATAATCCTTAAGTTTCAGAATCCACAAGATAACATATGAAATTGTTACACTGCGTCGATTGATGTTGACATCAAAACATTTGTGATGTAACCGCAGCTCCGTTTGGTTCTCTCGAACTTTTTTGCTCGTTACCCCAAAATATACAAGTTTATGTGTGCGTTACCCCCCCCCCAACCCCCATACTCTAGGTCCTGCTCACATGACTAGGGGATTTGGGGGAGCGTCGTTAGCCCCCCCCCCGAAAATGCTACTGGTGAGTTTTACATGCATGACAAGTGTCTAAAAATAATCTGAATAGGATTATGTGTGGATGTTTTAAGTCAAAACTACATGGAATATCATTTTTCTTTAAAAGGGGATGGAATCTATTTGATAGAATTAAAAATGTTTCAAATTTGAATAATTGTTCGATGGGTTTTGGTCAAACGCCCCTGGCCGTTCTAGTCTTCTAGATCATTGCTTCTCAAAGTGGTGGTCCGCGGACCGGTGCCGGTCCGTAGGCCATCCGCTGCCGGTCCGCAGATGTTTTAAAAAAAAAGGACAGAAAAAATTGTCAGTGCAGGGAAATTAATGCGCCGGTTCCTGGTGCAATGGAACAAATTCCTGCCGGTCAGCAATACTAAAAAGTTTGAGAAGCACTGTTTTAGATATAATGGTAAATGAGCCCATTTTAAATTATTCATGTATTCATTAACTTTATTGAATGCATCAAATTCTTGACATCGCAATTCGAGAGGAGCATAAAATAACTTTTCTTCTGAGCTCAGTTTTTAAGGCATTAATTTTAAATATCACAGAAATGATAGGTGATACAGACAAGTCATGTGGATTAAGATTATTGTCACTCGTGTCAATATAAATGAAAGTAGGGTAGATTTAGGTGTCTTCGTATAGCAAGTAGGTAAGACATCTACATAGTTGTCAAATTTCTAAAAAATGCATTTTCTGGAAGGAACCGGTTCAATAATGGACATATGTTCCAAGCGTACACGTACACATAACGTATTTTAATATATCTAGTGGATTGTAGTGGATGTTATATGTGCCAAATGAGTCTGCATTACCCATAAGAATTCCCTTTTGAACCCAGATGAGGTTATTTACCTCTGTTCGCCGACCTCTTTCTTACGGATGCCCGTCAGTCAATTGAGGGATTTAAAAAAAAATACATTTTTAAATATTATTTTAAAATAATTTTTTTTTCTTAACAAAGACGTTAACCGTGATGATTAATAGTCAATGTTTAATTTGTATGCATTAAAATAAAATATAATCTAAGGATGTTAACACAGTTCGTTTTCTGAAGGCCAGTTAAACGTTTTTTAAAAATGCTTCACGCGGGTTACGATATTACAATGTAGATCTTCACTAAATAAATAATAAATACTTAAATTACTATAAAAGTGACTTGAAACATACTTATTTTCATCTGGAAAATAAGTTTTTTTTTGTATATTTTATTATTATTATTTTATTTATTTTTTTTTGGGGGGGGGTCTCACAGACTTGTGACGTATTTTTAGAGGGGGGGGGTCTAAGTTTTTGTGACGACGCGTGACGAGGAAGGAGGGAGGGGGTAAAAAATCGGCAAAAATCGCGTGACAACATTTATGGACGGCCCCTAAGTAGATTGATAGCAGTGCTTTTTAGTGCGGCGTTCATGGGGAAAATTCAATTTAATTGCGCACTAGATATGACATTAGAGAGTCTTTTAATTTGTACATTTACCATTTTATGCATATGTCAGTTCAAACTTTGTTCAATAATTTTTATTTTGATTAATGTGTGCTTATGGTTTTTTTTTATAATGTATTAACTAATTTACTTGCTAAACAATGTTTATTATCATACAAAACAGTCAAATTGACAGACAACACTTACATACAGACAAAATTGACAAGCAAAATAAATACATGTTTATAGTAATAGCAACTTATCATCTCTCCTATTGAACTCAACAAACAGATGTTCCTTATAAAAGTGACAGGTCAGAATTAATTTTTCAGAACTTATTCAGATTGTCGTCTTGGCTAGATGGATGCTATTATTAGTGACCATGGACGAGAGTTTGTGACCAGGGACGAGCATTTGTGACCAGGGACGAGAGTTTGTGACCAGGGACGAGAGTTTGTGACCAGGGACGAGAGATTGTGACCATGGACGAGAGTTTGTGACCATGGGACGAGAGTTGTTGACCAAGGACGAGATTTTGTGACCAGGGACGAGCATTTGTGACCAGGGACGAGAGTTTGTGACTAGGGACGAGAGTTTGTGAACTTGTTTATCGACCGCCTGATGAGGCAGTTTTAAACTGATCACTAAATCGTATCTGTCTACCAGCCACAAACAAATGGTCAATCGTATCTGTCTACCAGCCACAAACAAATGGTCAATCGTATCTGTCTACCAGTCACAAACAAATGGTCAATCGTATCTGTCTTACCAGCCAAACGCAAAATAAATTATCAATGGCACGTGAAAGTGACGAATATAGGAACCAAGTCTACCGCCATACATTGAAGAGTCTTACATTAAACAAATATAGGAACCAAGTCTACCGCCCTACATTGAAGAGTCTTACATTAAACAAATATAAGAACCAAGTCTACCACCCTACATTGAAGAGTCTTACATTGAAGTTCTATCTAAAATGAAAAGAGATAAAACTCAAACTAATAACTATAGATCCATATCGTTATACATATATCGTTTTATACAGAATATAAATTTTATAATGAAGTATTAGCTGACATAGACCAACCTCAACTAAAAGATTTAATTAAACCAAACCGACAATGCAGGATGGAATATAAGAATAAAAGCAATCATTTCTAAGTTAAATAAAGATAAGCTTTATAATTATTATATTTGCTTAAGGCTAATGTAAATATAATCTAACACTTATATATGATATAATACTTATATACGAAATTGTCATAAGTAAATGATATTCTAGCTGTAATTTTCACACACACGCGCACTGAAACACACATACACAAACACACATACACACTGATAGACATACATACTGAAAACACACAAACACACAAAGACAAGATTACATTTTTTTTCGGATTCAGAAAGGTGCATAACGCCGTGACAAGTAACACTATCAATTTCAATTTTTTTTTAACATATTCACAGTACTACTCCTTATACTCTGTTTACGAGTACTCTTCAACAGCAAGCTGGGAGATTGGTTCAAGACCACTGTTGGAGTCAGACAAGGATGCTTACTTTCCCCCATCCTCTTCAACCTCTTCCTTGAAAGGATTATGACAGATGTGCTAGAAGACCATGTCGGAACAGTCAGCATCGGAGGGAGAAGTATAAGCATCCTACGCTTCGCCGATGACATAGACGGCCTAGCTGGTAGCGAGGACGAACTAAAAGAATTCCTTGCAAAGCTAGAGAAAACAGCAAAGGCGTACGGCATGGAAATCAATGCAGAAAAGACAAAGGTCATGGCAAATAGATAATTATCACAAGTGAGATTCGGATAAACGGGCTAAAACTCGAAGAGGTCTCCGCCTTCAAATATCTAGGGACCATAATATCCGACGAAGGCTCAAAGCCAGAAATTCTTGCCACAGTGGCCCAAACAAAGGCAGCACTGAGTAAACTAAAGCACATCTGGCAAAGCAAGAAGATCTCCCTGAGATCAAAGATCCGACTAATGCGCTCTCTGGCGATGTCGGTCTTCTTGTATGGTTGTGAGGCTTGGACGCTCACTGCAGACCTCCAAAGAAGAATCAATGCGCTAGAGATGAGATGTTTCAGAAAGATATTGAATATCTCCTAAACAGCGCACATCACAAACGAAGCGGTCTGCAACACAATAAGTACTGTCAATGGCCCCTACGAGGAACTTCTCACCTCCATTAAGAAGAGGAAATTACGATGGTACGGACACGTGACAAGAACTGGAGCTCTCGCAAAAACCATATAGCAAGGCACAGTCCAGGGAGGAAGGAAAAGAGGCAGACAAAAGAAGAGATGGGAGGACGATATAAAAGAGTGGACCGGCCTGTCATTCAGCGACTCTCAAAGGGCAGCACAGGACCGGGACAAATGGCGTGAGATAGTGAGCAGTTCACGATGGTGCCCCAACGACCCAACGATGGGTTAAGGGATAGTTCAAGTTCAAGTTCAAAAATGAATGATTACAGGTTTATCTTGATAAATTTCTACACCACTCATATGATAGCAATGAAACTTTGGCAATTTGTTGAATACACTCCTGCCAAGGTTAATATCATGTTTTAAATAACATTACCAATCATTGGGGTCCGTGATTACAAAATGTTCACTTACCGAGGAATCATTGTAAATACCACTTCGATTACCGTATCGCTAAATTTATAGAAACCTAAGAATAACACTTAGTACTTCAACAACAAAAAGATTAATATAATAATATAATCGTTAACGTCTGCCATTTTAGTTTGTTTAGCTTAAGTTATATGTGTGTGTTCGTGTACTTGTGCTGTTTATATTTAGATATAATAATTAGACAGAAAAGATAAACGTCGCAGTATTCTATGTTGTTAAAAATGGCAATGGAAGGTATTGTTCACGTTATCGATGTACCAGAAAACACCGGTGCGGTTGTACCGAAAATACAATTTCAATAGATTTTTTTAACCAAATTTTACTTTGGACGATGTGTGACAGGAATTTTGATCTTAACAATTTAATTGATATATAATTTATATATCTATGACTCTTAATATTATAGAATTATGTTACTTAGATTTTTGTATGAACGTAAACATAATTTTTTTTATAGAAATTTAAAATTCCAATGAAGCATTATATTTTAAAATTGTTTTTATTTCGAATTTAAAAGAACTAATGATGTATTTATGTACTGTAACAAATATGCCCACTTGGCTGTTGAAAAGATACAGTGTTTATCATAACATACTCATACCTTATTCAAGTGCTATGTAACTTGATCTCGATCCTATAAATAGTGATACAATGTCAATGAACTGTTAGGATTCTGCTATCCCAGATAAACCAAGTCCTATTTAAACAAACTCATTTCCTGGTTTATGTCATAATTCTTAAACATCAATGCCTTATTTTCGAAAATATATTGTACACTAAACTTGCCATTTTTGTCTGCAAGAGTGTGGGTCACAGGGACATTGGACAAGTAGGATCAGGACAAATAACATCACTGAGTGCAGAGTCGGGACCTTTTGTGGGGCCAGGAGGTCGGGACTTGTTGTGGGGCCAGGAGATGGGACTTGTTGTGGGACCAGGAGTTGGCACTTGTTGTGGGACCAGGAGTTGGGACTTGTTGTGGGGCCAGGAAGGGGGGGCTTGTTGTGTTGCCAGGAGGTGGGACTTGTTGTGGGACAAGGACAGACATTAAGAAACTGAAGGTCACTGTGTTTGTCCACGTGACGTCATCAGCCGTATGTTAAACTCATTTTAAATGACACTAGAACTAGTTATGCCACTTTTTTATCTTACGTTTGACCATGAAATTAACGTATTGGGTTACAATAACACTAGCTATCCCACTGTTTGACCTTATTGTCTATTGTATGTCTGAACTGTGTGCACGGCGTTGTGTGGTCTCGTTGTTATTCTAACAGTGATCTCCTTATGGTCTTTCTAAAGCAACATTTCCGGTGTAAGTGTCTACTTTTACCAATTGATGGAACCGTCTCTTTCAAGAGTTACGCCTTGTGGATTTTCACCAACTTAGCCTTCAAGAGAGTTCAAAGGTTAAATCAATGTATTTTCAATTTTGGTTTCACTGTATTCTATTTTAAGGCATGTTTAAATACAACTAATGTTAGTGTATTAAACTAAAACAATATAAAATATTAACAAGAAACCCCAACACATCAGCAGGCCCTGGTTAAATGATCGAAATTCTATTGGTAGCCGGCGACGATAAAAAGATTAGGACAACTGATGTAGTTGTCACATCTGATTAACATAATTTTGTGACGTAAGGTCACGTGAGCAAGAGACTCGGGAAGAAAGGAGCATTTCTATTGGTTGAAAGTGTTGGGCGAACAGTTGTGTGTAGAATTCTGACAGGGAAGCATGTATAGTGAATAACTCAAGATTTCCACGTTATATTACCTCAAATGATTCTTATGTGTACAATATATATGTATATTAAAGTTGTTGTGTATAAACACAAAGTTCTTCAGCGGATAATAGTGCCTTAAGATTAATAATGTATAAAGTTATCGTTACATTGGCGCAGAAGTAAAAGTTCTATGTGAACACTGTACAAGAGATTTCAAGAAAGAGGTTTCGTGGAAATAAGTATTGGATATTTCCAAAAAAGGAAAGTATTCTTTAAAATAAGAAATAATAACAGCTATAGTATTTTTTGAATATTCAAGTTCGTAAGAAGCTGTGAATAAACTTTTGTGGTTCAATGAAAATACAAGAAGATTTCAAAATGGCGGCATACAGGCGCATGGTCACGGAGTACAGTATATACAACTAGGTCGCCTAGTTGGTTCTACGTCACATTCGACGACAGTACAAGCATACTACACAGTACTGGAATCTGGGTCGTGTAGGCTTACTGAATGGTGACACACGGTGAACATATATAGGTCGTGACATCAACAGGCTCAATGCTAGTTGATTCCAGGAAATATTTGTAAACATACATTCCTTACCAAATTGTTTGACTCATATTATTCAATCAAACAAAACATGGATTACTACGAAAAATTAGCTGCCATAGATAAAGAGATCGAACTGAAGAAAAAAAAATTGAGAGATCTCATTGAAAAAAACGCACAAATAGCCAGAGAAGAAAATATGCGAAAAATAGCCAAATTAACAGATAAGCTAAGAATAACTGAAGAAAAAATAAATCAAGGATTAGCTAAAGAGAAAGAAAAGCTAAGAATAGCTGAAAAAACAGAAAATCAAAGAATTGCTGAAGAAAAAGAAAAGCAAAGAATTGCTAAAGAAGAAGAAAAGCTAAAAATAGCTGACAAAATAGAAAATCAAAGAATTGCTGAAGAAAAAGAAAAGCAAAGAATTGCTAAAGAAGAAGAAAAGCTAAGAATAGCTGAAAAATTAAAAAAACAAAGAATTGCTGAGGACAAAGAAAAGCTAAGAAAAGCTGAACAGAAAGAATAAAATGGTTAAGAGACAAGACATATCTGCAGCAATACAAATTAAAAGTCAAGAAAAAAGTCAAGGTATGAGAAACCAGAGTCTGCCAAACCAAGGCAACAGACAAACTATTTGTTGGTACTGTAACAAGCCAGGACATATGGCTAAGCAGTGTTACCACAATAAAGGAAAACCAAATAGGGTGTCACCTAATGACAGCTCTATCAGAAAGAAAATAGAAGAAAGATCAAGACAAGATCATTTTGAAAACAAAGGTAGACAAGCATGGAAAGAAAAATATAATCATAATTCCAGACACAGAGATTATGATCAAAGTAGAATATCATGGAGAGAAAAATATAATCATAATTCCAGACACAGAGATTATGATCAAGAAAGACAATCATGGAGAGAAAGAAATATTCATAATTCCATAAATAGAGATTATAATCAAAGCAGAAGATCATGGAGAGGCAAATACAATTTTTACTCCAGAAAAAGAAATTATGATCAACAATGGAGAAAGAATGAAAACCAAGACATGAATGATAGAAAAATAATAAAGTTAAATCGAGCACAGACAGAAACTAGTGACATTTTAGCCACTATTAAAAATCAAGTATATGATAAAAGAAATGAAGACCATAGTAGCAGTGAAAGAAATGGTACTAGTGAATCTGAAACTATTTGTTGTGTATTAAGCAAAATCAAAGACTTTACAGATAGAGACAATATTTTTCAGATAAAATTTTCAGACAGTGACTCATCTGTTCCAAATTCTATTGAATTATCTGGAAGCAAAAATGACATCTCAAAAGCTAAGAAACTGATTCAAGATGCTGGAATTGATATTGTGAATGGACATAATCGAAGTCATGGTTGGTATAATTATTGAACATTTAACAGTCTGAAGAAACATTCAAAGCCCATCGATTTGAATTCATACTCGTCAATTGAAGAATGACTGTATTGAACTAGGCTATGCTATTAGCCGACTACAAATTTGACATTAAACCTGTGAAGGGAAAGGACAATGTGGTTGCAGACATATTAAGTAGAATGACAATAAATAAAGACACTCTGTGAACTCCTCAATGATAAAACCAGAGACTGTATTAAAAAGATATTCTGTGAATTACTAAATGATAAAATAAGAGACTGTTTTAACATTAGTCTGTGAATTCCTAAAGGATACAAACAGAGACTGTAATTATATTAATATTTTTATTTTTTGAACAATGGACAAGGAACAGTGTTTGAATTCCACTGGATTATTAGTTAATTTTAATAATATTGAGTGTTTAAATATTTTAGTTACACAAAATTACAGATGTAATAAATTAAACAATGTATATTCTTATTAGTCATACGAGCTTGGTTTTCTCAAGTGCAAAGTGAGTGTCTATAAATAATTTACGAGTATAAATCCAACTGACAGATAAGTGTTTAAGCTATAGTTCTAGCCATGTAGTTACAGTTCTAGTTCTAGGTAATTGTGTACAGTTTGGGTTCTAGGTAAGTATTTACAGTTATGTTATAGTTCTAGGTAAGTGTTTGAAGTTAAAGTTATAGTTCAAGCTAGGTATTTACATTTAAAGTTCTAGAAAAGTGTTTACGATTATAGGTATAACTACGTGTTTACAGTTATGGTTCTAGGTAAGTGTCTACACTTATTTTATATTATCATATTTTCCGAAATCGCCACACAACAATGCATCGGTTGTTTGTTTAAATTTATTGTAATATAGCACTTGAGAAAATAGAGCTCTAAAATAAATAAGATTATAATTATTGAAATAATTTTATTCAACTTAAATTAACAACGTATTTAGTCAAGCATTCTAAAATGTACGTTTTTTACTTTGGGACCGTCCATAAATAACGTCCCGCGATTTTTGCCGATTTTTGACCCCTCCCCCCTCCCTCGTCACGTGACGTCACAAAAACTTAGACCCCCCCTCTAAAAATACGTCACAAATCTTTGACCCCCCACCCCCAAAAAAATAAAATAAAATAAAATAAATAACAAAGAAACAAAAAAACAACAACTTTATTTTCTATTTGAAAATAAGTATGTTTCAAATCACTTTTATTGTCATTTAAGTATTTATTATTTATTTAGTGAAGATCTAAATTGTAATATCGTAACCCATTTTTAAAAAAACGTTTAACCGGCCATCAGAAAACGAACTGTGTTAACATCCTTAGCTTATATTTTATTTTAATGAATACAAATTAAACATTGACTATTGATCATCACGGTTAACGTCTTTGTTTAGAAAAAAAATTATTTAAAAATAACATTTTTAAAATGTATTTTTTAAAAATCCCTCAATTGACTGACGGGCGAACAGAGGTAAATAACCTGAACTGGGGTCAAAAAGGGAATTCTTGGGGGTAATGCAGACTCATTTGGGACATATAACATCCACTACAATCCGCTAGATATATTAAAATACGTCATGTGTACGTGTACGCTTGGAACATATCCCCATTATTAAACAGGTTCCTTCCAGAAAATGCATTTTTAAAAATTTTGACAACTATGTAGATTTCTTACCTACGCACTATATGAAGACACCTAAATCTACCCTACTTTCATTTATATTGACACGAGTGACAATAATCTTAATCCACATGGCTTGTCTTTATCACGTATCATTTCTGTGATATTTAAAATTAATGCCTTAAAAACTGAGCTAAGAAGAAAAGTTGTTTTGTTCTCCTCTCGAATTGCAATGTCAAGAATTTGATGCATTCAATAAAGTTAATGAATACTTGACTAATTTTAAATGGGCTCATTTACCATTATATCTAGAACAGTGCTTCTCATACTTTTTAGTATTGCGGACCAGCAGGAATTTGTTCCATTGTACCTGGGACCGGTGCACTATTTTCCCTGCACTGACAATTTTTTCTGTCCTTTTTTGAGAACATCTGCGGACCGGCAGCGGATGGCCCACGGACTGGCATCGGTCCGCGGACCACCACTTTGAGAAGCACTGATCTAGAAGACTAGAATGGCCAGGGGCGTTTTATCAACAACCATCGAACAATTATATCAAACTTAAAACGTTTTTAATTCTATCAAATAGATTCCCTCCCCCTCCCCCTTTAAAGAAAAAGGATATTCCTTTTCGTTTTGACTTAAAATATCTACACATAATCCTATTCAAATCATTTTTAGACACTTGTCATGCTTGTAAAACTCACCAGTAGCATTTTCGTGCTAAAGAGGCTCCCCCAAATCCCCGAGTCGCGTGAGCAGGACCTAGAGTCTGGGGGGGGGGTAACGCATACATAAAATTGTATATTTTGTGGTAACGGGCATGAGAGAACCAAACGGAGCTGCGGTTAGATCACAAATGCTATGATGTCAACATCAAACGACGCAGTGTAACAATTTCATATGTTATCTTGTGGATTCTCAAACTTAAGGATTATAATTAGATTTAATTTTCGTGTCTTGATAGCATACGCCAACCAGCGTCTGATGGCCTACCGACCAGCACATTGAGAAGCACTGATTTTGTTTTTAAAGAAAGAAAAAAAAGTCATTAAATAAATTGTAAGCGACCAAATATTTCAGTGGAAGTTTTATGTCAATTTACCCTTTTGATGTGACGTCACATTTCTTCAACCCCCCTCCCTCCCCCTCGTCACGCAACGTCACACAAGTGTGACCCCACCCCCCTTAGGTGCGTGACGTCATTTATGGACGGCCCCTTTCGATGTAGAAGTGTTATACTATAAGAAATTTAAAAAAAAAGTTTTTATTTAAAATTTGGAAACTATAATTATATATAAACATTTAATGCATTCTATATGTGTTAATTACGATTTCAGACGTACCGCATTATGGAAATACAAAAACATAATTGTGTAATAGAGAGAAATCCAAGTGTTTATACATTTGACTTCGAACCTTTAAATCATCATCATCATCATGGCCCTTCGTCCCATCTGGGGCATAGATCATGAACAAAGGCTTTCCTGGCATCCCGGTCCTGCGCCAATCCTTCGATCTGTCCCCAGTGTCTGCCTCCAGTTCCCTTCTCCAGGTCATTTTGGGACGACCTCTTTTTCTCTTGCCTTGTGGGTTCCATTTGAGGGCTTGTCTCACAATTTTCTCTCAACAGTTTTCTGAGAGTTTGGCCAATCCATCTCCATCTGCGCTGGCGTATTATCTCTTCCACAGGCTCTCGTTTTGTGCGTTGCCAGAGGTCCTCGTTAGTGATGCCATTGGGCCAGCGGATTCGGAGAATTGTTCGGAGACATGTATTTATAAAAGCTTGAAGCTTTTTTGAAATTGCTGCTGTTATTCGCCATGTTTCTGCTCCATACAGCAAGACAGGTTTTACTGTGGTGTTAAAAATCCTGACCTTGGTATGGAGAGTCAAGTTGTTGCAGTTCCAAACTTTTTTTTAGCTGTTTAAATGCTGTTCTTGCTTTGCCGATTCCTAATCAGAATTGGCAAATAATATTACATTTTTTTAAAAATTTGAAGTAAAAAAAACAGAATCCTACACGGACGTATATCAAACGATTTCACAAAATGGAGTTTTTCTGTATTTACTGAATGGAATATCAACAACCAATTCTAATTTTTAATGCAGGGGTTCCGAACACTGTATAACGTATAAAGTATAACGTGAGGGGGCGACCCGTGGACATTACAGACGACCGTTCTTTACAGACGATTATTGCTTTGTACGTTCTTGTATTACAGAGGATTATTGCTTTCTACGCTCTTGTACAACATATGATTATTGCTTTCTACGCTCTTGTATTACAAAGGATTATTGCTTACTACGCTCTTGTATTAACTGCCTTCTATACCTTTTGTACCTATGACTCTCTGTACGCCTGCTGAGAACGCATGACGCTCGACAGCCGTGCCCAATAATTTAAATAACATAAACAATTATATATTAAATTACCATTATATAAGTTAATGTAAGTGACATTTGTTCAAAGCTTTAATTTATAAATTTATATCATTTGTTTTTTCTACTTTGGACTTTATTTTGCTAGAAGAAATAAACTGTTTGAAACGGGTGAGGGATTGATTATGTGCTATACCATAATCTTACTGCACAGAGTGAAATACGCGCTAGCTATTTCAATGACATTCTTCAACAAGAACAAGATATAAGCCTGAACTTGATGTTGTAGAATTGATTCATACACTCACTTTTTACCGCTCTACGAATAAACCGATCGCATTGATGCGTACTATAATAGATGTGTTCCATTAAGTTGATTGTTTAGGTTGGTAAAGATAATTTTAACAAAGTTTTAAAGTGTGTGGGTTTATTTCAATTTACTTTCTAATTTCTGTTTTTGAAAGATGAGTTTGGAAATTGTTTTTCACATTAGCGATGCACCACCAAGCACCGATGCTTTTGTATTTAATATAAATATAATTTGTTTTTTACAAAACTTATTTTTGACAAATAATGATACGACTTTAAAAAAACAAAAATATTTATTAACATATAATTTATATTTTTAGGATTTTTAATGTTAATGATTTGTGTTTCTTATTTTTTTGTATGAAATTAACATTAAAAAATGTATAGGAAGATAAAATTCAAAGTACAAATTAGATTTTAAAATAGTATTTATTTCGAATTTAAAATAAACTATAAAATGAATATATTTATTTTAAGATTTATGCTTACTTAACATTTGAGCAGTCATGAAACATGTGTCTCTATTTCTGTAATAGAATCTACCTAATTCAAGTGCTATGCCACTTGATCTCGATCCCTATAAATAGGGATACAATGCCAATGAAACGTTACGATTCTCCTACACCAGATAAAGCCTGAGTCTAATTCTGACAAACCTATCTTACTGGTTTATAGCACTATTCGTAAAAAAAGTAGTACTAATTTATATTTATTAATTGTTTATAAAAAACTTGCCTTTGTTGTCTACAAGACTGGATACTTAATATTTTGCATTAAATGGTTATACGTCAGCTTGAAAGAACGCTACTAAACAACGCACAGTTTGCTAAAATTCTTCCGTTAACAACTAGAAAAACACAATTAATAGCAGTTTGATTATCTTTTTAAAAAAAATTAGATGATTTGTTATGTCCAGAAATCAAAATAAATCAGAAAACTAAGAAAAGAGTTTTATAGTTTATTAGTGGTATTACTCCACAGCGGCTTAAAAATTTATTTCAAGTTTGTGTATATAAGGTCAAGTGAAATAACAAACTTTCAAGTCATTTAATTTAGGGAAGGTGACAAATGCTATGTTTCGGCGCCAATTGGTGGTATCGTAATTTAGCGGAGTGCCGCACCGTTTAAAATAATTTTACCAAAGAAAAATGCGTACCCATTCTTTATTAAACACGTGAATTCATCACAATCTTAAGCTATTTCGAGGTTTCATGGCCCCACAGATTTCGTGTTTTTTTTCTTCAAATTTACTGCTCCAATGTCAATATTGAAAGAAGACTGACAATCTGTAAAAGTGCGTATATAAAATGCCAAGTGCAAGCGCATTGACGAATCTAATTGAAAACACGAGACTAACTTTTAATCCCGAACATGAAACTATTTCATTTTTAAATTTACAGACAATCTTCTATGCAGAAGATTTTAAATACTGGAAATATCATTTAAATGATGTACACATCAGTTAAATACTAGGACACAACATTTAAATAATTTACACATCATTTCAATACTAGGAAACACCATTTAATAAAAGACACATTATTTAAATAATGTACACATTTAAATACTTAACACATCAATTAAATACTAGAACACATCATAAGTGCTGGGCACATCATTTAAGTTCTTGACACATAATTTACATACTAGACACATCATTTAAATTCAGTACACATTTTTTAATTACTGGACACATATTAAAATTACTAGTCTATGACTGTGAAGCATCCATTTCTGAACATTAATATAACATGTTGTATGTGTAACTATGTTTAGGAAGATTGAGAGTGCATTGTGTTTTCTTTAGTTGTTGAACATGTTTATAAAGCGCTGTGATTCCAGCCATATTCTTGGGTACTGCGCTATATAAGTGAACAAAATAAATAAATAAATACTGAACACATAATTTAAATTACCAGTCTATGACGGGGAAGCGTCCATGTCTGAACATTTATATGAAATGTTGTATGTGTAACTATGTTTAGGAAGATTGAGAGTACTGCGCTATGTAAGTGAACAAAATCAATATACATAATTTTCAATGTATGTCACGTCTGTCTGTCCCGTCTGTCCTGTCCGTGATGCTACTAATTTAAGAAAGCTGCGCACCAAATTACTGCACCAAAAAATAACCCTTTTCGAACGTCGGATAAAATTGGTCCATAGGGAAATAAATGAATGAAATAAAAATAAATAAAATAAAATAAAGTTCTGTATTATGTTATTTTTTAATCTCATGTGTATTTATTTTGAAAACTTCCGTCATTTTTGACGGGTGATACAATAGTAAATTAATAAATATTGAACACACAATTTAAAAATACTAGACAACATAAAATAAATAGTGCGTCATATCATTTAAATACCTGCTTATGGCAGCCCATTGTATAGTAATGCCAAAGTAGATATTTCAAAAAACATATTTATCTTAAGCTGAAAGTTTCTGTATTTAAAAAAAATTACAAGGAATTTAGTTTACTGATGTTTCAATCAAATATGTATACTCGATATGTTTAGAAACATGCAATAAAACACTAAAGTTTAAGAATAACGTTTTTAAATAATATGTCTTATTCCCGTTGTCTGTATGTAATGCTGTTAGGTGGCGCTCCAATCGATTTTGTTTTATAGTAATGCTGTTAGGTGGCGCTGCGATGGATGTAATGTTGTTAGGTGGCGCTGCGATCGATTTTGTTTTATTCTCTTGATGGGTTTTTTCGTGCTTACCCATTACCATGTTCAATAAATTCCTTTTCGCCTTTATTATAAAAGTTTGGGCTTAAATTTTAATACAAGGCATGCATCGGAAGGCGCCCAAAAAGGTGTGCCAAATAATTATACATTTAATAAAGACGCGCTGTAAAAAAATATTATATGACGTAATTGTTTTAGCTTATATTTTAATTTTTGAAAAGGGAACGATTTAAAAATAGGATTTAAGGATTTATAATAATGAAATACTTTGTGTACATTTCAGCAAGATTAATATTTCTTATTTATCAAACAAGGATAATTTAGGCCTACTTATGTTAATTATGTATATTGAACGGGATGTTGTCTGTATGGATGTAATGCTGTTAGCTGGCGCTGAGATCGATTTTGTTTTATATAGTGCTGTTTGAACCACAAAACGATTCCGTCATTTTTGACGGGTTATCTCTAGTATGTCTTAAAAAACTGCAAAATATTTTCATAAATAAATTAAACAATATAAATACTCATTAGTCATACGAGCTTGGTTTTCTCAAGTGCAAAGTGAGTGTCTATAAATAATTTACGAGTATAAAGTAACTTGACAGATAAGTGTTTACAGTTATAGCTCTAGCTATGCAGTTACGGTTCTAGTTCTAGGTAAGTGTTTGAAGTTATAGTTCTGGTAAGTATTTACAGATATGTTATAATTCTAGGTAAATGTTTACAGTCAAAGTTTTAGGTAAGTGTTTTAAGCTGTAGTTATGCTAGGTATTTACATTTAAAGAGATCGAAGACAAGTGGCTCGCCACTTAGATAAACAACAGAGCCGAAGTACATAGTACCGCGTTGATGTTCATCAATGAGGCTAAGTAGTACATGAATGTAAATGCATTATATTTATAGTTGTCTTAATTTTAGGAAACTATTTTTCTAAAAATGTATTTTTCCTTCAAATAAAAAAAATTCTATACTTGATATTTATGTACCTGCAATACAAAGTTTAGGCAATACAAATAAGTAATACTATGTCGTATGATTAGATTGCAATTAAATCGAAGTTAAAGAAAATAATATTATGTTCTTCTCATTAATACTGCCGCTTAAGTTGTCTCAATTACAATCTCATATTAAGTAAGTTTATAGCGGTGCTTTTTAGTGCGGCGTGCATGGAAAATACAGATTCATTTGAACTTCAGATATTACAATAGATCATATTTTAATTTGTAAATGTTTCCTTATATGTTTTATGTGACTTCAAACTTGTATCAATTATTTCATTTCCATTTAAATGTTAATGTTGAATGGATTTTTTCTAATTTATTATAGAATTTACTGGTAAAACAACAATATTAATCAAACAAAACTATCAAACTAAAATACAACACTAAGAATAAGAAAAATCTAGCAAACTGAGAGACAACACTTACAATTAAACAACTCTAACAGACAGACAGACAATACTAACAAACAGACCAACTTTACACACAGACAATTCTAACATCTCTATTATTTAGGGACTACTAATTATAAGAAATCTCTGACATAAAACAGCCTGAATGAAATTAGATAATAACCAATCAGCGTCCATTGACAATTATCGTATAAAACCTGGTGCATGAAAATAATTCTTCTCTTTTGGACCATTCCGGACCTGGAGATTTGGCCACACAGCGATCTTACGTGTTTGGTCATCCACTGCGATCTTAGGTTTTTGGGCCACCCACAGCGATCTTGCGTTTTTAGCCACCCACAGCGATCTTACGTTTTAAGCCACCCACAGCGATCTTACGTTTTTGTGGGAAAGATAACCACACAACTTCACGAGACAAAAGATCGACAATTCGAGTTCTACGCGATATTAAGCTTCCCTGGTTTTTTGGTTAACATCTACCAGTAGTCCATCCCCTTCGACAGTGATAGTTTACTGCGTGACCACTGTACTGTTACATTGCCGTACATGAAGTACACCCCCTGTGACCAGTGGACGCTAGTTAGGCGGCTGGGTAATGCGTGGAACCCACAAAGCCGTCGCCTGTGATCGCTGCATCACTTGCCAAACAGATCATCTGTCATGGTCTGTGGACGCAATTATCTTCTGCAAAGAAGGAGCGTCTGCATAGATAAGATAAGAAGAAAAAGATAGGATTGCTTTCTACACTCTTGTATTACAGAGGATTATTGCTTTCTACACTCTTGTATTACAGAGGATTATTGCTTTCTACGCTCTTGTATTACAGAGGATTATTGCTTTCTACGCTCTTGTATTACAGATGAATTATTGCTCTCTAGTCTCTTGTATTACAGAGGATTAATGCTCTCTACGTCTCTTGTATTACAGAGGATTATTGCTTTCTACACTCTTGTATTACAGAGGATTATTGCTTTCTACACTCTTGTATTAGCTGACATCTCTTATATGTTGTACCTGTGACTATCTGTACACCAGCTGAGCACGCATGCCGCGCGACCACCGTGCCCTATATCATAAAAATGTAAAGTAAATTAACATTATATAAGGTGTTGTGAGTGACAGTATTTCTAAAACTTTGAAATTTATGTATTTATTAAATTTGTCCTTTCTACTGTGGATTTAATTTTACTAGAAGAAATTAATAGTTTGAAACGATCAAAGGGCGGTAAGGACTACACAACAATCTAACGACTCTGGGTAAAGTACACACTGCCTACGTGACTGCTATACAATTTATATATTAAGGAAGAAAATCTAGCCTAATATTTTAGAAAAAAAAATACTTACAATAAAAAAAGTATTTGACTTAAAAATTAATAGAATTAAAAAATAAATCAATTTTTGTAAAATTAGAAATGGGAGCATGTTTCTTCCCAAACTTGTGCCTTGCTGGCTAATAGCAGTCACCTCTACTCTAGAAGATCATGACTGGCGTCAATCTTTTTGCACTTGAGTAATACGCCCCACAGCCCAGCCCAAGTTATGACAGTGCTAACGTCCGATGTGTCACAGCCCAGCCCAAGTTATGACAGTGCTAACGTCCGATGTGTCACAGCCCAGCCCAAGTTATGACAGTGCTAACGTCCGATGTGTCACAGCCCAGCCCAAGTAATGACAGTGCTAACGTCCGATGTGTGAGAAAAGTGTTGGATTTTAAAGGGGAGCTGCGAGATAGCATAAAGTATCGTTTACAATTATAAAACTATATAATTTGCAATTGTCACGCAAGTCAGTCAGTCTGTCCTGACGCTACTAATTTTAGAAAGCAGGGAAAACCAAATTACTGCACCTATGCATCAAAAGGTGTGCAAATTAAAAGTGCGCTGTAAAAAATATAATATTGCGTCATTGTTTTCGCTCATATATTTTAATTTTGGAAAAGGGATCAATGTAATAAAACAAACCCGTAAAAACAAAGTTTTTGACTATAAATCCCTTATATATGAGTCATAACTAACAGTATTGATTATTTTCAAACATTTACAGACTGACACCGAGTGATGTCCCTTGTCTTTAATAAATGGGGGTGGGATGTGAGGGGGTGTCGGCACGACGGTCGGCGTCAACTCAAACTCACGTGGAAGTGGAAGAAAAAAACAATAACAAACAGTGAATTTGAATTACATACCTCATATAAGGATAAACTAAAAACGCATTAATTTAATTACGGTACGATCGATCGATCTGAAATTTTAATACGATGCATTGTTAGGTGAGTCGGGTCCGTGTGCCAAATTTCAGCTCGATCGGATCACTGGAAGTGGGTGATTTTCGACTTTTCTTTTTCCGCCCGCCCGCCCAGCCCATGAGATGATGAGATGATGAGACGGCCGCGAAGTTATATAAGGGATTTAATAAAACAAACCCGTAAAAACAAAGTTTTTGACTATAAATCCCTTATATATGAGAAATAACTAACAGTATTGATTATTTTCAAACGCTACAAACATTGACAGACTGACACCGAGTGATGTCCCTTGTCTTTAATAAATGTGGGTGGGACGTGAGGGGGTGTCGGCACGACGGTCGGCATCAACTCAAACTCACGTGGAAGTGGAAGAAAAAAACAATAACAAACCGTGAATTTGAATTACATACCTCATATAAGGATAAACTAAAAATGCATTAATTTAATTACGGTACGTTCGATCGATCTGAAATTTTGATACAATGCATTGTTAGATAGACGGGTCCGTGTGCCAAATTTCAGCTCGATTCGATCACGGGAAGTGGGTCATTTTCGACTTTTGTTTTTCCGCCCGCCCCCCCGCCCAGCCCTTGAGATGACGACAGAGACGGCCGCGAAGTTAATATAAGGGATGTAATAAAACAAAACCGAAAAAAAAATGTTTTTGCCTATAAATCCCTTATATATGAGACATAACTAACAGTATTGATTATTTTCAAAACATTTACAGACTGAATCTGTCTTAACTCAAGTTTGCTTCATAACCCTAGGGGGGGAAGGGGTGGGTGGGAGGGGGAGAGGGGAAAAGTCTGGTCACCGATTCGCTTGACCGAGCTCAGCGTGACACGTAAAATGTAAACAAAAGCACCCCGTCGCTTCGTTGGGTCGCCTCAATGCGTCAGCTCAAACTTTCACGTGGCAAAAAAAACAATAACAAACGTGAATTTGAATTACATACCTCATATAAGGATAAACTAAAAATGCATTAATTTAATTACGGTACGTTCGATCGATCTGAAATTTTGATACGATGCATTGTTAGGTCAGACGGGTCCGTGTGCCAAATTTCAGCTCGATCGAATCACGGAAGTGGGTCATTTTTCGACTTTCTGTTTTTCCGCCCGCCCAGCCCATGAGAGAGAGAGAGAGAGAGACGGCCGCGAAGTTAATATAAGGGATTTAAAAAACAAACCCGTAAAAACAAAGTTTTTGACTATAAATCCCTTATATATGAGACATAACTAACAGTATTGATTATTTTCAAACATTTACAGACTGAATCTGTCTTAACTCAACTTTGCATCATAACCCTAGTGGGGGGGGGAGGGGTGGGAGGGGGGAGAGGGGAAAAGTCTGGTCACCGATTCGCTTGACCGAGCTCAGAGTGACACGTAAAATGTAAACAAAAGCGCCCGTCGCTTCGTTGGGTCGCCTCAATGCGTCAGCTCAAACTTTCACGTGGCAAAAAAACAATAACAAACCGTGAATTTAAATTACATACCTCATATAAGGATAAACTAAAAATGCATTAATTTAATTACGGTACGTTCGATCGATCTGAAATTTTGATACGATGCATTGTTAGGTTAGACGGGTCCGTGTGCCAAATTTCAGTTCGATCGGATCATGGGAAGTGGGTCATTTTTGACTTCTGTTTTTCCGCCCGCCGAGCCCAAGAGACAGAGAGAGAGAGAGAGACGGCCGCGAAGTTAATATAAGGGATTTAATAAAACAAACCCGTAAAAACAAAGTTTTTGACTATAAATCCCTTATATATGAGACATAACTAACAGTATTGATTATTTTCAAACATTTACAGACTGAATCTGTCTTAACACAAGTTTGCTTCATAACCCTAGGGGGGGAGGGGTGGGGGGAGGGGGAGAGGGGAAAAGTCTGGTCACCGATTCGCTTGACCGAGCTCAGAGTGACACGTAAAATGTAAACAAAAGCGCACCGTCGTTTCGTTGGGTCGCCTCAATGCTCAAACTTTCACGTGGCAAAAAAACAATAACAAATCGTGAATTTAAATTACATACCTCATATAAGGATAAACTAAAAATGCATTAATTTAATTACGGTACGTTCGATCGATCTGAAATTTTGATACGATGCATTGTTAGGTAAGACGGGTCCGTGTGCCAAATTTCAGTTCGATCGGATCATTGGAAGTGGGTCATTTTTGACTTCTGTTTTTCCGCCCGCCGAGCCCAAGACAGAGAGAGAGCAGAGACGGCCGTGAAGTTAATATAAGGGATTTAATAAAACAAACCCGTAAAAACAAAGTTTTTGACTATAAATCCCTTATATATGAGACAGAACTTAAAGTATTTACAAATATCTACAGACTGAATCTGTCTTTACTCCCCTTTGCTTTTAACCCAAAAAGGGTGGGGTGGGGGTGGGAGAGGGGAAAGGTCTTGTCACCGATCGCTGGGCCAAGTTCACCGTGAAACGCCAAATGTAAACAAAAGCACGCCGCTTTACCTGGTTTAAGCACGAGACGTGTTCACACCGGTGGCTGGCCTGAAGTCAAGTGACCCGTAAAATGTAAACGATAGAGACCTCTACATATAGTTTATATAGATAAACTAAAAATGCATTAATTTAATTACGGTACGTTCGATCGATCTGAAATTTTGATACGATGCATTGTTAGGTTAGACGGGTCCGTGTGCCAAATTTCAGTTCGATCGGATCATGGGAAGTGGGTCATTTTTGACTTCTGTTTTTCCGCCCGCCGAGCCCATGAGAGAGATGATGAGAGACAGAGACGGCCGCGAAGTTAATATAAGGGATTTAATAAAACAAACCCGTAAAAACAAAGTTTTTGACTATAAATCCCTTATATATGAGACATAACTAACATTATTGATTATTTGCAAACATTTACAGACTGACACCGAGTGATGTCCCTTGTCTTTAATAAATGGGGGTGGGATGTGAGGGGGTGTCGGCACGACGGTCGGCGTCAACACGACGGTCGGCGTCAACTCAAACTCACGTGGAAGTGGAAGGAAAAAAACAAACCCGTAAAAACAAAGTTTTTGACTATAAATCCCTTATATATGAGACATAACTAACAGTATTGATTATTTTCAAACATTTACAGACTGAATCTGTCTTAACTCAACTTTGCATCATAACCCTAGTGGGGGGGGAGGGGATGGGTGGGGGGGAGAGGGGAAAAATCTGGTCACCGATTCGCTTGACCGAGCTCAGAGTGACACGTAAAATGTAAACAAAAGCGCCCGTCGCTTCGTTGGGTCGCCTCAATGCGTCAGCTCAAAATTTCACGTGGCAAAAAAAACAATAACAAACCGTGAATTAAAATTACATACCTCATATAAGGATAAACTAAAAATGCATTAATTTAATTACGGTACGTTCGATCGATCTGAAATTTTGATACGATGCATTGTTAGGTCAGACGGGTCCGTGTGCCAAATTTCAGTTCGATCGGATCATGGAAAGTGGGTCATTTTTGACTTCTGTTTTTCCGCTCGCCCGCCGAGCCCAAGACAGAGAGAGAGAGAGAGACGGCTGCGAAGTTAATATAAGGGATTTAAAAAACAATAAAAAACAGTGAATTTGAATTACATACCTCATATAAGGATAAACTAAAAATGCATTAATTTAATTACGGTACGTTCGATCGATCTAAAATTTTGATACAATGCATTGTTAGGTCAGACGGGTCCGTGTGCCAAATTTCAGTTCGATCGGATCATGGGAAATGGGTCATTTTTAAATCCCTTATATTAACTTCGCGGCCGTCTCTCTCTCTCTGTCTTGGGCTCGGCGGGCTCGGCGGGCGGAAAAACAGAAGTCAAAAATGACCCACTTCCCATGATCCGATCAAACTGAAATTTGGCACACGGACCCGTCTGACCTAACAATGCATCGTATCAAAATTTCAGATCGATCGAACGTACCGTAATTAAATTAATGCATTTTTAGTTTATCCTTATATGAGGTATGTAATTCAAAATTCACTGTTTAATCTTAGTTCCACGTGAGTTTGAGTTGACGCCGACCGTCGTGTTGACGACGACCGTCGTGCCGACACCCCCTCACATCCCACCCCCATTTATTAAAGACAAGGGACATCACTCAGTGTCAGTCTGTAAATGTTTAAAAATAATCACTACTGTTAGTTATGTCTCATATATAAGGGATTTATAGTCAAAAACTTTGTTTTTACGGGTTTGTTTTATTTACTTTTGTTTTTTCCGCCCGCCGAGCCCAAGACAGAGAGAGAGAGAGACGGCCGCGAAGTTAATATAAGGGATTTAATAAAACAAACCCGTAAAAACAAAGTTTTTGACTATAAATCCCTTATATATGAGACATAACTAACAGTAGTGATTATTTTTAAATCCCTTATATTAACTTCGCAGCCGTCTCTCTCATCTCTCTCATCATCTCTCTCTCTGTCTGTCTTGGGCTCGGCGGGCGGAAAAACAGAAGTCAAAAATGACCCACTTCCCATGATCCGATCGAAACTGAAATTTGGCACACGGACCCGTCTGACCTAACAATGCATCGTATCAAAATTTCAGATCGATCGAACGTACCGTAATTAAATTAATGCATTTTTAGTTTATCCTTATATGAGGTATGTAATTTAAATTCACGATTTGTTATTGTTTTTTTTGCCACGTGAAATTTTGAGCTGACGCATTGAGGCGACCCAACGAAGCGACGGGCGCTTTTGTTTACATTTTACGTGTCACTCTGAGCTCGGTCAAGCGAATCGGTGACCAGACTTTTCCCCTCTCCCCCCTACCCACCCCTCATCCCTCCCCCCACACACCCCTCCCCCCACTAGGGTTATGATGCAAAGTTGAGTTAAGACAGATTCAGTCTGTAAATGTTAGAAAATAATCAATACTGTTAGTTATGTCTCATATATAAGGGATTTATAGTCAAAAACTTTGTTTTTACGGGTTTGTTTTTTAAACATTTACAGACTGACACTGAGTGATGTCCCTTGTCTTTAATAAATGGGGGTGGGATGTGAGGGGGTGTCGGCACGACGGTCGTCGTCAACACGACGGTCGGCGTCAACTCAAACTCACGTGGAACTGGAATTAAAAAACAAAAACAAACAGTGAATTTTGAATTACATACCTCATATAAGGATAAACTAAAAATGCATTAATTTAATTATGGTACGTTCGATCGATCTGAACTTTTGATACGATGCATTGTTAGGTTAGACGGGTCCGTGTGCCAAATTTCAGTTCGATCGGATCATGGGAAGTGGGTCATTTTTGACTTCTGTTTTTCCGCTCGCCGAGCCCATGAGAGAGATGATGACAGACAGAGACGGCCGCGAAGTTAATATAAGGGATTTAATAAACAAACCCGTAATAAAACAAACCCGTAAAAACAAAGTTTTTGACTATAAATCCCTTATATATGAGACATAACTAACATTATTGATTATTTGCAAACATTTACAGACTGACACCGAGTGATGTCCCTTGTCTTTAATAAATGGGGGTGGGATGTGAGGGGGTGTCGGCACGACGGTCGGCGTCAACACGACGGTCGGCGTCAACTCAAACTCACGTGGAAGTGGAAGGAAAAAAACAAACCCGTAAAAACAAAGTTTTTGACTATAAATCCCTTATATATGAGACATAACTAACAGTATTGATTATTTTCAAACATTTACAGACTGAATCTGTCTTAACTCAACTTTGCATCATAACCCTAGTGGGGGGGGGAGGGGATGGGTGGGGGGGGAGAGGGGAAAAGTCTGGTCACCGATTCGCTTGACCGAGCTCAGAGTGACACGTAAAATGTAAACAAAAGCGCCCGTCGCTTCGTTGGGTCGCCTCAATGCGTCAGCTCAAAATTTCACGTGGCAAAAAAAACAATAACAAACCGTGAATTAAATTACATACCTCATATAAGGATAAACTAAAAATGCATTAATTTAATTACGGTACGTTCGATCGATCTGAAATTTTGATACGATGCATTGTTAGGTCAGACGGGTCCGTGTGCCAAATTTCAGTTCGATCGGATCATGGGAAGTGGGTCATTTTTGACTTCTGTTTTTCCGCTCGCCCGCCGAGCCCAAGACAGAGAGAGAGAGAGAGACGGCTGCGAAGTTAATATAAGGGATTTAAAAAACAATAAAAAACAGTGAATTTGAATTACATACCTCATATAAGGATAAACTAAAAATGCATTAATTTAATTACGGTACGTTCGATCGATCTAAAATTTTGATACAATGCATTGTTAGGTCAGACGGGTCCGTGTGCCAAATTTCAGTTCGATCGGATCATGGGAAATGGGTCATTTTTAAATCCCTTATATTAACTTCGCGGCCGTCTCTCTCTCTCTGTCTTGGGCTCGGCGGGCTCGGCGGGCGGAAAAACAGAAGTCAAAAATGACCCACTTCCCATGATCCGATCAAACTGAAATTTGGCACACAGACCCGTCTGACCTAACAATGCATCGTATCAAAATTTCAGATCGATCGAACGTACCGTAATTAAATTAATGCATTTTTAGTTTATCCTTACATGAGGTATGTAATTCAAAATTCACTGTAATCTTAGTTCCACGTGAGTTTGAGTTGACGCCGACCGTCGTGTTGACGACGACCGTCGTGCCGACACCCCCTCACATCCCACCCCCATTTATTAAAGACAAGGGACATCACTCAGTGTCAGTCTGTAAATGTTTAAAAATAATCACTACTGTTAGTTATGTCTCATATATAAGGGATTTATAGTCAAAAACTTTGTTTTTACGGGTTTGTTTTATTTACTTTTGTTTTTCCGCCCGCCGAGCCCAAGACAGAGAGAGAGAGAGACGGCCGCGAAGTTAATATAAGGGATTTAATAAAACAAACCCGTAAAAACAAAGTTTTTGACTATAAATCCCTTATATATGAGACATAACTAACAGTAGTGATTATTTTTAAATCCCTTATATTAACTTCGCAGCCGTCTCTCTCATCATCTCTCTCATCATCTCTCTCTCTGTCTGTCTTGGGCTCGGCGGGCGGAAAAACAGAAGTCAAAAATGACCCACTTCCCATGATCCGATCAAACTGAAATTTGGCACACGGCCCCGTCTGACCTAACAATGCATCGTATCAAAATTACAGATCGATCGAACGTACCGTAATTAAATTAATGCATTTTTAGTTTATCCTTATATGAGGTATGTAATTTAAATTCACGATTTGTTATTGTTTTTTTGCCACGTGAAATTTTGAGCTGACGCATTGAGGCGACCCAACGAAGCGACGGGCGCTTTTGTTTACATTTTACGTGTCACTCTGAGCTCGGTCAAGCGAATCGGTGACCAGACTTTTCCCCTCTCCCCCCTACCCACCCCTCATCCCTCCCCCCACACCCCTCCCCCCACTAGGGTTATGATGCAAAGTTGAGTTAAGACAGATTCAGTCTGTAAATGTTAGAAAATAATCAATACTGTTAGTTATGTCTCATATATAAGGGATTTATAGTCAAAAACTTTGTTTTTACGGGTTTGTTTTTTAAACATTTACAGACTGACACTGAGTGATGTCCCTTGTCTTTAATAAATGGGGGTGGGATGTGAGGGGGTGTCGGCACGACGGTCGTCGTCAACACGACGGTCGGCGTCAACTCAAACTCACGTGGAACTGGAATTAAAAAACAAAAACAAACAGTGAATTTTGAATTACATACCTCATATAAGGATAAACTAAAAATGCATTAATTTAATTATGGTACGTTCGATCGATCTGAAATTTTGATACGATGCATTGTTAGGTTCGACGGGTCCGTGTGCCAAATTTCAGTTTGATCGGATCATGGGAAGTGGGTCATTTTTGACTTCTGTTTTTCCGCCCGCCGAGCCCAAGACAGACAGACAGAGAGAGAGAGAGAGAGAGAGAGAGAGACGCCGGTGAAGTTAATATAAGGGATTTAAAAACAAACCCGTAAAAACAAAGTTTTTGACTATAAATCCCTTATATATGAGACATAACTAACAGTATTGATTATTTTCAAACATTTACAGACTGAATCTGTCTTAACTCAACTTTGCATCATAACCCTAGTGGGGGGGGAGGGGTGGGTGGGGGGGGAGAGGGGAAAAGTCTGGTCACCGATTCGCTTGACCGAGCTCAGAGTGACACGTAAAATGTAAACAAAAGCGCCCGTCGCTTCGTTGGGTCGCCTCAATGCGTCAGCTCAAAACTTTCACGTGGCAAAAAAACAATAACAAATCGTGAATTAAATTACATACCTCATATAAGGATAAACTAAAAATGCATTAATTTAATTACGGTACGTTCGATCGATCTGAAATTTTGATACGATGCATTGTTAGGTAGACGGGTCCGTGTGCCAAATTTCAGTTCGATCGGATCACGGGAAGTGGGTCATTTTTCGACTTTTGTTTTTCCGCCCGCCGAGCCCATGAGAGATGATGAGAGAGATGAGAGAGAGAGACAGACAGAGACGGCCGCGAAGTTAATATAAGGGATTTAAAAAGAGGATTTGATGATGGTTAATTATAAAATAAAAAAAGAAACGGGGCGCCGCAGGCGCCCTGCAACCCCTATTATAAAATACTTTGGGATTTTAACCAAATAAAAAAAAGTGGGCGCCGTAGGTGGCCTACAACCTCTATTTTATCTTATCTTATCTTATCTCATCTTATCTTATCTTATCTTATCTTATCTGTTTACAGACGCTCCTTCTATACAGAAGATTATTGCGTCCTACGCTTATCTATGGTTTGTGTTTAGTCCTGCATTTTTATTAGAGATTTAAATGTTGATAAAGTGTTGGTTTTCCTGGATTCTTCAGGCAACCCATTCCACGCCCGAATTCCGGACGGGAAGAAGGAAAACTTGTATGTGTTTGTTCTTGCATACGGAATAAGAAAGGTGTTTTTATCCTTATGTCTATCTGAGGGTTGTATTAAGTTATCTTTGTGTTGTATTTCTAAATTAGAATTAATTGCTTTATGTATGATTACTACTTTGCTCTTGGTTCTTCTATCCTCTAGTGTTTCAAGGTTTAATGATTTAACTAATGGTGTTATTCTTGTCAGTTTCGAATATTCTCCAGTAATGAATCTGGCAGCTCTTTTTTGAATTTGTTCTAGTTTATCAATGTTTTCTTTGGTGGATGGGTCCCATACAGAAGATGCATATTCTAGTACAGGTCTCACCAAAGTGAGTTAGCATTTTAGTTTTATATCTCTATTACATTTGTTAAAGTTTCTTTTTATAAAGCCTAAGGTTTTGTTTGATTTTTTAATAACTTCATTGACATGGGGATTCCATGATAGTTTCTCATTTATTAAGACTCCTAAGTATTTTGCATCTTTAGTTTGGGTCAGTTCTTTTCCATGAATGTAATATTTTGAATTTATTTGTTTCTTTTTCTTTGTTACTCTTAACAGTTGACACTTTCCTGGGTGGAAAGACATACTCCAGTTAGTTTTAAATTACTTTGTGTACATTTAAGGTAGTTTAATATTACGTATCTATCATACAAGGACAAGTTTGTTGGGCTTTTGAAAATAAGAGTGGGCGCCACAGCACAACCTATATTATATACATACTTTGTGTACATTTCAGTAATATTTCGTATTTATCATACAAAGATAAGTTACTTGGGCTTTTGACAAAAAAATTTTTTTGTTAAATAAAAAAAATATTTTTTTTTATAAAATACTTTGTGTACATTTAAGAAAGTTTAATATTACGTATTTATCATACAAGGGCAAGTTAGTGGGCTTTTGAAAAAGGTGGGCACAAACTGGTTCGTTATAGTTAAAATAAATAACTCGTAAAAACAGAGCTTTCGACTCCAAAGCGCATAACTCAAAATAAAGTCTTGCAAAAAAAGTCTGCACCAAAAAATAACTCGTTTTGAACGTCCGCGTAAACTTGATATGATTGGCTGTAGGAGTCATGTGTGTTTGAGAGACCAATCGCTATAGATGACGGGACAGAACTTAGCCTTTTATTATATAGGATAATATATTATGTTTTAAGGACCATTAATGTTAATGACTTCTGTTTCGTAGTTCTCTGTTTGAACGTAACATCAAAAACATATTTTCAGAATATGATTCTATGAGCAAATTAGAAATTAAAATAGTATTTATTAGGAATTTAAAACAAACTATAAAATGTATATATTTAATTTAAAGTATGTGCTTACATTACTGTTTGAGTGAAACCATGCGGCATTTACCCTTTGTGTGCATAGAAAACAATTCTATTTTATTCAAGTGCTTTTTCACTTGCTCTCGATCCCTATAAATAGGGATACAATGTCTATGAAATGTAAAGATTCTCCTATCCAACATATAAAGGCTTCATTCAATTCCAACAAACTCATTTCACTGGTTTATAGAATAATTCGTAAAAAAATTACTAACTTATAGTACATATAAATTGTATAATAACCTTGCCTTTGTTGTTTAAAAGAGTAGATATTTAGCATTAATTAAAACTAGCTGACCCGGGGCGTAGCATACGCCGCTAATGATTTAGTGACGGGTGAAGACTTCCTGAAAGCCACAGTTGTCAAAATGGGGTGGGTTTGGGCAAACGACTGTGAGTGAATGAAAAGAAGGAACTCTGGAGAGACCCGCGGCGTATCACCCGTAAAAAATGACGGAAGTGTTCGGCTGAAATCTATTTATTTTGAAAAAATGCACTTTTTTAGGGCGCCTTCGGCGCCCACCTTTTTCAAAATCCCAACTAACTTGTCCTTGTTTGATCAATACGAAATATTAAACTTTCTGAAATGTACACAAAGTATTTTATAACTTTTTACATTGTTCCCTTTTTACAAAATTAAAATATCAGCGAAAACAATGACGTCATATAATTTTTTTTTACAGCGCATATTTAATTTGCACACCTTTTGATGCATTGGTGCAGTAATTTGGTGCGCTGCTTTCTAAAATTAGTATCTGTTGAACATACTTGCAGCTTGTCTCGCAGGGTCCGACCACGAAGAGAATTATATATATAGATGGTTATACGTAAGCTTGAAAGGACGCTAGTAAGCCACGTAAGGGATCGCTTAAATACTTTCGTAAGAGAACAAGGACAAACAAGTAATGGCAGTTTAATTGTAATTTTTACAAATTATATTTGTGTCCCCATAACCTTCAGGTCGTAAGGGGTTCTAATGTTTCGATTAGAAAGTTTCTCGGGACTTAGTAGACCTTGGCGGCGCCCATCTCGTCTCCAGGTCAGCGGAGGACATTTTTTAGCGATAATCATTCATAAACATCTTTATTGTGGCTTTAACTTGAGGTAGATCCACACCCCTCAGCTTGTGAGGCGAACGCACTATTGACTTCGCCATCCAGCCGCCTGGGATAAATGCGTTGTTCTTGCTGATTGCGTCATTTTATTGTGTCTGCTTCTACCCTTACGAGTACGGTCTTTGTTTGCTTCTACCCTTACGAGAGTTAAAATGTAACTAAGAATTTGGCCTATACAAAGACCTTACACATGAGTTCAGAGGTCAAGCACGTCCACTATGTATTTATTAACAATAGACGATTGCGTCTAGCCAATTAATCGCCTACCCGTGTTGTGCCGGGCCCTAAGTCTGTCAACTCTTCGGCCCGTCCGAGCGTTGATCCAAATAACACGTATGTTTTCATTAAATTACACAAACATACATTTTAACTTACAAAAGTGGTGAGATGGAAAATTAATAGACATGATTTTGTTAACTTTTTTTTTACTAAGCCTAAACTCATTTTAGTATTGATAAGATATGTATACGACTCTTTGGTCAAACCATTGTTAGTGTCGATAACATATGTATACGACTCTTTGGTAAAACCATTGTTAGTGTTTAAACCTTACGAACTTTCAAATAGGAAACCAGTCTATTTTATTCAAGTGCAATCTCACTTGATCTCAATCCCTATAAATAGTGATATAATGTCAATCAGTGTTAGGATTCTCCTACCTCAGATCAAGCCTTACTCAATATCAGAAGCTCATTTCACTGGTTTATGCCCAGATTCTTTAAACTTACTAACTTATAGATGGTATATATTGTATAATAAACTTGCTTACCAGAGTGAATACTTAATATCTGACATAACATAGTTAAACATCAACTTGAAAGGACGCTACTAAGCAACGCACATGTCACTAAAATACTTTCGTAAGCGGAAAATACAAATAAAATAAACAAATAATGGCAGTTTGATTGAATTTTCAAAAAAACGAAATAGATGCAGTTTTATGTCCAGAGATACATCAATCAGATTAGTAAACAGTCTTTAAGTATTCGGGGAACGTCTGACGGGGTGAGGTGAACTAGCAATAAGTTGAGAATAAACGTATTTTATAAAAGATACATTGATGACGGCATTGGGGTCACTCATATGGAGAGGAGTGAACTTGACACGTTCATCAACTTTGTTGATTCTTTTCACCCCTCCATTAAGTTCACTCACACGATTTCCGAACTATCGGTTAATTTCCTGGACATTACTGTAACTCTCCAGAAGAACCGCCTCCTCACTTCGGCCTACTTCAAACCTACGGACAGTCACTCTTACCTACTCTATCCCTCGTCTCATCCCAAATCCTGTAAGGATTCTATTCCATTTTCACAACTCCTTCGCCTCCGTAGGCTGTGTCAATCTAATGAGGACTTTTTGGAAAAGGCGTTGGAAATGGTGGAGTTTTTTAGACAAAGGTCTTACCCTGAAGCTATACTTCAATCTGCACTTCAGCGAGTTAAAAACTTCACTCGTGCCGACGCCTTTGTATCACGCTCCAGTGATAGTAATGAAAGGAGCAAATTGGTGCTCACATACCATCCCCACAACATCAGAGCAAAGGAAATATTTGTGAAAAACCGCACCATCCTCCTCGCGGACCCTGAGACAAACAACATATTTTCCACCCCACCCCTCATTGTATTCAGGAGGGATAAAAATCTGCGAGACCTATTGGTTCGTAGCCGTCTGCTTATTCCGTCCTCCCATCTGGGCACTAAGCCATGTGGTCGTAATCGCTGCAAGACATGTCCCTTTGTTACCCAGACGGACCAGATTGTCTTCCCTAAGGGGATATTCAAGATTAGGAATGGCTATCTTTGTACTAGCCGCAATGTGGTCTACACCATTGTGTGTAAGCGCTGTCCTTTGAAGTACATTGGTGAAACGGGGAGGTTACTCTCTTGCCGTATCGCGGAACATGTACGTGCCATTAAACAAGACAAACAGTGTCCTGTCTCCCGACACTTCAATGGATGGGACCACATGGGCGTCGATGACATGTCTGTCACCGCCTTGGTTTCTTGTACAAACACACCCGGCCGGGTCAGTCTGGAGAATAGACTAATCCATGAATATGGGACTCTTACACCACATGGGATCAACGTTGTGTTCGCACTGACAAGCTGATTGATTGGCCACACCCACCCTTTCCTTTCCTATTTAAGCTCTTACTTTTCTCTCCTTGCTTTATCTCTACTGGACTACTTGGATTTCACCGCAGCTAAGTGTTTTTTTTCTATTATTTCGTTTTATTCGTTTCATTTGTGTACTATTTGTCCGTTGAAGAAGGCTCTTTGCCGAAACGTTCGCTGTTGTGTTACGTCCTGTCAGGCCTACTAATACCCTGTTTTTATTTTATGCATTTACCTTTTTAAAAGCCTGATTGCAGTCTCACCCCCATTACTTTAAGAATGGGGGTAGCTCACACCAGATTGTATAAGTGTGTTGTTCTCATTGAAGTGTTAAAACCATGCCACGCCACTCCAAAATTTTTTGCTTATGAAAGACAAAGCTCATCAAGAGTAGGAATCCAAATCAGAGAGTGTGTTGGGAGATAAATTACTATAATTTCATCATAAAAATTTGCTTCGCAGTTATTCTAAACTGTTGCGCGTCGTCGATATCTGCACGGGAACCTTGGTAATGACCATCCGGTCATCTAAGGCCTTGTTGATAAAATAGTTTATAACCTTTAAAATTTAATTTTGTTCAGCAAGTAAAACATTTTGTAAAGAAAACCCCTTTATAAGGCATGTGGAGCAGATAATTGTTAGTGAAGAATATAATTAGATAATAATTCTTGGAAATAGTTCAATATAATCTCACTTACCAATGACCAATGAATAAACATGTTGTAACTCTCCCTATTTATGTTAACTATAAACACAGAGGTATGTTATACACATGGACAAGGTCATACAGCGTGGATTGAGGCGATACAAATATATCTATCATTAGACATAGGAGAGATTTTAATAGGTATGACATAAATTAAAATTTGTAACAGACCCCCAACACACACGTGAAATGTGCTTTATAGGAGTATACCAAAACTGTTGACCTTATTAGCCAATATTTAGAAGAAACCAGTAACGGTTTAAAAAGCAAAATGGATTGTTTATGTTATCCAAATGATAACGTACATGTTATCATTTTCAATTTTCTTGCCTTAGAAAACTTTTTCTTATTTATTATGTTTCTCCTTTAGACTAAGTGTGAAATATATATAATACGATACAATACAAATCTTATTTAATTTACATTATTGATTAATAAATAATACCTTGCTCTCTTACTGATTGTATGCGATTATTGTATTTAAATTGTTTATTTAAGAATTTAAATATTAGGCTTAAAATCAATGCCTTCATTATCAGAAAGTTATATAAGTAATTTGTGTAATGAAACTATGTGTTCCCGACATATATTTATTTTATGTATGAATTCTGTCTTTACCCTAGCACATTTTCACTACGCAAGTGGGCAAAACTATAGAGTCTATATCGTTCCTAACTTTAAGAATTCGATATACTATTGATTCCGTGGGGAAAATGCACCCAAGATCATGCGACTCATTAAATATTAGAAAAATTAAAACTTACTGTTCGAAATATAATTTCAAGGTGTCTAGGTTTTTTTTGAACACAATAAAAGCTATAAACTAGGAATATTGAAAATATATTTTATGAAAATACGGAAAAGGGCCTCGTCATGTAATTGTAGAAATCTATAAATAGAAATACCCGGGGTTTTAAAGTGGACAAGTTAAATAAAAGTCAATAATTAGATGTATTGAGAAGGAAGTATCTCAGCCGCTTTTTGTTAATTTTTCATTATTTTAAGACTTCTTATTTTACTTGAACAAGAAAAAAACTGGTTCGTAATTTTAAATGCTAACTATTTTGAGAATGTATTGATTCTTCTGTATTTATGCTTAAACACATTGTTATACTAAACTGTCGTCTAAAATAGAAACATTACACAATGTGTTATGACGTTTTCTGGTCTGAGAAATGACAAACAGTTATAAATAAATATTTGCAATTAAAATATCAACTAAATTTGATTACTCAAGAACAAAATTAAGCTGTAGGTGGCTAGAGTATTTTTAACTGCTTCTTCTAGTTACATTAAAATATATATGGCTCTACCTCCTGGATTCAAAAGGTAGTGATGCTACGGCTGTGTGCAGTGCCACATCTGTCTGAGACATGTCAGGGCTCTGGTACAATATACAATATATAAAATGTAGCTTGTATGAGTCAAAGTATTAAATATTTACCGACTTAATGACGAACTTAACATCCCTAACAATGTCTGTTTCTTGAGTTGAGAGAATATTCTCTCAAATATACACGGTAAAGACAGGAATATTTAACGCTTTAAAACTTTCTTCATCCACGGACAGAATTATGTCCAAACAACATAAAACAAAATATGGACACACATGGATGTTGTATAAACCCAAATCAGAATTAATTTGAGACAAATTCAAATATAAAATATAAAAATTTAAACGAATGCTGCCCGGATTTATTACTGTAGATATTCAATATTGACAATATTAACACCATTAGGTTATTAAACCTAGAAACACTCGATAGAAGAACAAAGACTTAAGAATTATTAATATATGAGTCAATAAGTTCTATTTATAAATACAAAACAATGATAATATTTTTTCATCCAGAAAAGTGTCAACTGTTAAGAGTAACAAAGAAAAAGATACGAATAAATTCAAAATATTACATTCATGGAAAAGAACTGACCCAAACTAAAGATTCAAAATACTTAGGAGTCTTAATAAATGAGAAACTATCATGGAATCCCCATGTCAATGAATGTATTAAAAATCAAACAAAACCTTAGGCTTTATAAAAAGAAACTTTAACAAATGTAATAGAGACATAAAACTAAAATGCTACCTCACTTTGGTGAGACCTGCACTAGAATATGCATCTTCTGTATGGGACCCATCCACCAAAGAAAGCATTGATAAACCAGAACAAATTCAAAAAAGATCTGCCAGATTCATTACTGGAGAATATTCAAAACTGACAAGAATAACACCATTAGTTAAATCATTAAACCTTGAAACACTAGAGCAGTGGTTCCCAAACTTTTTCCCAAAACTTCCCCACGGACCCCCAAGTGAAAAAATCTTTATAAATGCATTGTATAAAAAATACAAAAGCAACATTTTGACGACGAAGTACGGTATTTATTGAAATTATCCCTTTTGTTTCAAATAAAATTGAAAACAATTAATAACTTGAATTACTGTGATGAGATTTTATGAGTGTATTTGTGAGCGACTCAATGTTTCTGTGTAGGAACTGCAAATCCTCACGAGCACCAATTTCTAGTTGATTCTTTTTTCTTCTTCTTTTTTTAAAAAATGAGTTTCATAACGCCACTGAATGTTTCTTCTACTATATAGGAAGACAAGTAAGCAGTCAAAAAATTCTGTACAATAACCCATAATGATTGATATAAAATTGGGATCTGTTTTTGTAACCATAATTTGCGGTATCCTAGTTCAAACATTGGTTTAAGTTCCTCATTTGTGGATATTTCAATAAGCTGCTTCTGTATTAGTATAGATTCATCTGTGTTTGTGATCTGAGTTTGTCCATGCGCAAAATGGTTCAACTGCCAGTCGGAAATATCCAATAGTTACGAATGCCTACAAATCTTAGGTTCAGGTCTGAGGTCTGCATGAAGAGCCGTTAAGTTTTGACAGTAAGCCAGCAAATATTTATCTCTTTTTTTTTGTAATTTTGAAAGATTTGAAAACTGAGAACATTCTACTGTTCCTAAGTTTTTTTTGCACAGAAAAAGTTTTGCAACAAACTCAGATATAACGTTTTTAGTTTTGATTAAATTGGTTACCTTGTAGTAGTTGTAGTTTCAAATTAGTTTCGTTAAAGTTGAGTAAATAAATCATTCATAAAGGATATGTCATTTTTTTGAGTTAATTGCGTTGCAGATCATTGTCTTTGTTTTCCAGGAATTTGGACACTGAATTTGTTTTTATATTTGTCACTAATATAGAATATCTAGACTTCAAAATGGCCTTAAATAGCTTAGGGCTCCATCAAATCTAAATCCAGCTTTGGACTCACTCATTCTCTTATCTGTTGTAACAAACCACTGTTAAGAATTATTAACGCTTTCAATGGAATGCTACAGTAAAGCCGTATTAAAAACAATATTTGATGATAGGATACAATTTAGATATATATAACTTCCCGACACATCGAAAAATACACAACCTTGCAACCCTCGTACATTTAAGTTATAAACTTGTATTTTTCTACTTATAGTTATAGGAATTCGGCATTTCTTCTGCATCAAGCTTGACCTTTCAAAAAACAAAGTAAAATATTTTAATTGGTTATAGATGTGGGAATTACAGTAGTTCTACTACTTTTTCTAAGTAAAACAAAATTGTATCCATGAATGATAGCACCTAAGATGGTATTTAATTAGTAGAAAAGGCATTCACGTCACATACCATTTTATTTATTATTATTTATTTTAATTTCAATAATAATAACAATTTATCAGTTTTATTATTTGATGTTAAACCTTGTGCGGACCCCCACAGGGCCCCCAAATCAATTTTAATTTTCCACGGACCCTCTGAAGGGTACCAGGGACCCCTGGGGGTCCGTACGGACAACTTTGGGAACCACTGCACTAGAGGATAGAAGAACCAAGAGCAAAGTAGTAATCATAAATAAAGCAATTAATTCTAATTTAGAAATACAACACAAAGATAACTTAATAGAACCCTCAGATAGACATAAGGATAAAAACACCTTTCTTATTCCATATGCAAAAACAAACACATACAAATTTTCGTCCGGAATTCGGGCGTGGAATGGGTTGCCTGAAGAATTCAGGAAAACCAACACTTTATCAACATTTAAATCTCTAATAAAAATGCAGGACTAAACACAAACCATAGATAAGCGTAGGACGCAATAATCTTCTGTATAGAAGGAGCGTCTGTAAACAGATAAGATAAGATAAGATAAGATAATATAAGATAAGATATATTGTAGATGTGCTCATTTATATATATGTGACTTGAGGTTTATGAACAGAATTTAAACGACACCATTGCATCGATTGTTGTAGCCTTAACCAATACTTTTTACAGCGAATTACGGACACTTCGACCCCGGACGTTTCGACCACGGACGGTTCGACCCTGCAAGTTCGACCACAGGACGTTTCGACCCCTGGACGTTTCGACCCGTTCGGTTCGACCACGGACGGTTCGACCACGGACAGTTCGACCACAGACAGTTCGACCAAAGGACGTTTCGACACCAGGGCGTTTCGGCCCCGGACGTTTCGACCCCGGACGTTTCTACGTTGTGAAATGTTTTTATTTATTCTTTGGTTTTTTAAAACATATTTTTAATAATTAATTGTTGGTATATTATCCATTAAAAATTAAAAACTCCTATCCCAAACTAAACACAAAAAGGACCTAATTTAAAAATGTATATTTTTAAGTCGTTCAAATGTTTTCACCGTGATAACAAAAGAAAAGAAAGTTGCTGTTTTCTTCTTTGTTTTTAAAATTATTTTAAAATTATTTTTTAAAGTGTAGACATGCTGAACGCAGGCGCTGAAACCAGTACAAACCCCGCGCACCTTTGCATTCACTTCTGTTTCTTGTGTTGCTTTACACTTGTATTCCTCCCAAGCAGAAATACTGATTTTAATAAGACTTAAAAAGTTGTCAGTATTTAAAGTTCATAAATTTCAATAGTTTATACCGCCGCCTAGCAGACAATAACATTCAATCTGCTGGACCCGTACGACAGGACTGAAAGTTACGTCATTGTTATTTGGATTTCGTCCGAGGGTGTCATAATCCCGTGTTACGAAGGCTTCACCAAGTGACCACAACAGCAAGCCGTGTGCTGGCGAGGGTAAATAGAGAATGTAGGTACCTTTAGAAAGGACTGTATGACCACATTGCCTTTGTTTTGTACTATTACATCGGACAGGGTGGGGTGGAGCTCGATTGGTTTGGAAGGTCTTTTTACCTCAGATGAATGGAGCATTGATCACAATCATGAATTTGCGTTGAGTAATTGACTGGTTGTCAATAACAATTTCAAACTGAATTTAATTTTTAATGAATAATAATTTTAAGCTATATTATTTTTTAGTAAACTGATAAAATGTAAACATGTTTATACCAAAAATTACTTTTAAAAATAATAAATTTTAAAAAGTATATTAAAAAGATATATTTTAAAAATTATACGGTTTAAATACGAAGGGGTCGAAACGTCCTGTGGTCGAACTGTCCGGGGTCGAATCGCCCGGGATCGAATCGTCCGTAGTCGAACAGTCCTGTGGTCGAACTGGCAGGGTCTAACCGTCCGGGGTCGAAGTGTCCGACCACCTTTCACAGCATGTTACAGTCAACAATTGTTCATGACAGGAACGAAATGCTCCTGTATTAATTTCTTGTAATCTGCCTAAATTGCTCGTCCTTACCTCGTGTTTTTTCCCATCTTTTAGACTGAATAAGTTATTTCGAGCATTTAATAGCACCTTAAATTATTGGCCTTTGCAGATCTTTGCAATGCTATATTTGGATACACATTAGAGAACTAAAAAAACCTTGACAAAAAACACAAATCTATATTATTTATTTCAGGTGTATAAATAAGCAGACATCACATTTTTTAAATAGGATATCATATTATTTATATTAATTTTAAGATTACTATACTATAACTATATTTAATACGTTTTAAAAAGAAGTGTATTAAAATTTAATGTAATAAGTTTTAACATTTAGTTTATGTTACTTTATTTAATGTGGTTAAACATTTTTTTTTATCTATGTCCTTTCCCAAAGCCGCAGTGTCTGACACACAAGAAGCAAACGGTTCTATTTTTAAAAAACCTGCTTAATATCCATATCAAATATTTATGTTGTAACATTGCTCTAAGGGAAAAGCACCGACCCAAATTTTTATTAAATCTATCGCTAAATTTCATTTTTTTGGGGTTTTTTTTTGTGTGAGTCCCATAACCTCGTGGGTGTTTCTAATGTTTCCATGAGAACTTTCTCGGGGCTTGGTATATCTTAGCGGCGCCCATCTCCTCTCCAGGTCAGCGGATGGCTTTTTAGCGATAGTTATTCATCAACATTTTTATTGTGGCTTCAACGTGGGCTAGATACCACGCTCCTAAGATTGTCAGTCGAGCGCACTATTGACCTCGCTATCCATAATAGCCTTGAATTTATTATCACAATTTCCGATTACTAATTAATAACTCTGTGTATCACAGAAATCAGTAACTGTTACTGTGAACCAGTATCCTTAAAGTAACACCTACAATTTATTTCAAGTAATCATAATTAAAAATACGCACCAAATTTTTAGCTACTACCAATAGCAATGATCTTAATTTATGTGAATCGGAAAATTCACTAAAATTTAATACACATATCAATGTAGCACTTATTTCCACTACTTTAATGTTTTTTGTTTTTTTTTCAAGCATAATTTATATAAAACAAAATTAAGAAATCATGTTTTTTGTACAAAATGGTACGTAGCTAGAGACACATTGTAATTGATCAATAAGTTTAACAACATCGTGAGTTGCTTGACATTTATTAAAAAGTGTGTCCTCTTGTTCTAAAAATAGACCATTACGTAGTGGGCTATGATGTCTTAGACAAACACAATTAATTGATCCATAAAAGAGTAAGTAGCTTAGTGTTGTATTTGTGTTCATGATTATTTATAACGAGCACCAAAGCTCGTCCAAGGACGTTCCACACCGTTCGGTGGCATGTTGTAACTCCCCTCCAACAGCCGTCTCGACCGGTATACATGTGCATCACGTCAAAAATACTATTCGTTATAGTTACAATAAATAACTTGTAAAAACAGAGCTTTTGACTATAAATCCCTACGCGCATAACTCAAAATAAAGTCTTGGAAGAAATACTGCACCAAAAATAACTCGTTTGAACGTCCGCGTAAACGTGTTCAATATGATTGGCTGTAGGAGTCACGTGTGTTTGAGGGACCAATCGCTATCTATTACCGGACAGAACATTGACTTTTATTATATAGGATTATCACGAGTATGAATTAACATGTCATTTAAGATAATGATAATATAGACTTGTAGCTGATACAATAGTAGGTCACGTAACATGTCATATAAGATAATGATAATATAGACTTGAAGCTGATACAATAGCATGTCAAAAGAAATCAATATAACGAGGCAAACGGTCGTCTAGAGGAAAGGAAAAACAAAACAAACAAACACATTGACAAGAAGCCTTCTCAAGTCAACGTAACAATAAATTAGTTGGCAATTTATAACTTATCACAACTGACTTTAATTTTATGTAACTCTTGTACCAAGTAATAACTAAATACTACACAACGGAGTCATCGCAAAAGCATCATCATACATTGTATGAGACTGGATTCTTGTATGAATACTTTAAAATATTTGACACATGAAATGCAATATATAATCTTTTTTAATAATTACTAAACAAATTAATTAAAAGGCAAATTTGAAAATTCAGTTTTTAATTATCTTAGCCATCATTACTCTTTTAGTTTCTGTGTCTAAAAACAAAATAAAATATTCTTTACTTATTTATTATTGTTTCCATGATATAGTATAGAAATTAAATACTTATGTAGGTTAGTTTTTCTGATGAAGGCATTTGCGCATTTGTCTTTTATTATAGATTTAATATTATGTTTTGATCACACAGTTTTTTGTGTATCTTGTTATTTTTCTTCACTTAGTCGTCGTCATCAAAATGACATCTAAACATACACAGGGACGTCCTTTGGTTTCCACAGAGGAAATAATAGCAGCTTTGGAAGCATTAAAGGACTTGAATGGTTCGACGGTGAAACGAATAAGGGACTACTTAATATCTCAAAATGATAAACTGAAGGACTTTACAATACGGCAACTTAACGTAGCAATAAAGATGGCGATATCCCATTGTCTTGATTATGGACAAATAGTGTGCTACAAAAAAGGGAAACTCGTCTGCCCAGCATTACACAGTGAAGCTCTTAAAAAAAGTGTATTGAATAAAAAACAAAGGATAAGACGAGGTGAAGGGAGAGTACCGAAATGCAGGTGTAACAAGAGGTGTTGCAGACTCAAGAGACCGTGCAGACCTGTCAATCACCGGCCGTTGAAGCACGTGTCTTTTAAGAAAAAGAGAGGCTGTATACTCAAGAGACCGTGTGGACCTGTCAATCAACGGCCGTTGAAGCACGTTACCTTTAAGAGCAAGAAAAGATGCTGCAGGCGTGGAAGGCACTAACATGAAAGCAGTTTGACAAATATAGTTTATTTTATTTGATTAAGGTTCTTTTAATTACCATCACAAATTTTATATGGGCCATTCAGTTTTTAAAAAAATATGAAGAACCAAATGAATAAAAGAAATCGTTAATTACAACAGAAATAAATAATAATAATAAGGATAATAAATTGAAAAAGAATTTTTTTAAATTAATGTGATTTAAAGAAAAAAATGTATAACATTGTTAACAAAAAATATTTCAGAAAATAATTAACGTGAACAAATATAATTAGGACAAAATTGTCTAAACAAATATTATAATTTATAATAAGGATTTTTTTGCATGATTTGTCATTGAATTCACAATTTTAAATCATCATCACTTGAAATCTGCGAGGGTTGAATAAAGTGTATTACATACTGAATAAAAACATGTATGCACTCTTTGTACAACAACTCAAATTAAATTTCTGTGTGTATAGTCAATTAAATGTTTCAATAACTACAATTTTATTAAAATTTGTTACTGAGAGAGTAAAAAAACACATTATAAAATAGCAAAACAATATATATATATTTGAAGATGCCTCTCTACAGTAAATATGAGCATGAAATTATCAACTTTATTTACTATATAATAATTTTAATCGAAACATTCATATTCATTAATTATAGCATAGAAAAAGTCTGTTGTTCTTAAAGCGACCACATTTTATATGTAGTTTAGGAAGCAAACTTTTTTTATTTTATTTTGAAGTTGAAACAAGAGAAAAATTGTAACACTTTATGTTATCCTGTTAAAGAATCAAATTTTAATTTACCATTTAAAAAAAGTATCAATATTTTTAGTTTCATCAATTGTAGAATCTTTTTTGAATACTAACTATTTTAATTTAATTTCAAACATTATATTAAAATTTTCAAGATACATTTTCAAAGTATTTCTTATTTTTTCCCTCTCAAAATGTGTTTTCTAAATATATTAATAGATGAATTATAAATTTAAATTAAGTATTCAACTTTTAAATGGTATAATTAGTCCTTCACACATTGGCACACCTTTTTTTTTATCTGTAGACCTCCACATAAGTTAGTAATTGAGCCTGTATAATTCCACTAACACATTTGTAGGACTGATGAACACATACATTTGGAGTTCAATGAGATAACATGGTATCATATTCTCTTGTATTCAATGAGATAACATGGTATCATATAACATGGTATCATATAACATGGTATCATATAACATGGTATCATATAACATGGTATCATATTCTCTTGTATTCAATGAGATAACATGGTATCATATATCATGATCATATTATCTTGTATTCAATGAGATAACATGTTATCAGTATATATCTTGTATTCAATGAGATAAATACATCTGTATCAATGAGAAACATGGTATCATATTACATATCTCTTGTATTCAATGAGATAACATGGTATCATATTCTCCTGTATTCAATGAGATAACATGGTATCATATAACATGGTATCATATTCTCTTGTATTCAATGAGATACATGGTATCATATAACATGGTATCATATAACATGGTATCATATTCTCTTGTATTCAATGAGATACATGGTATCATATAACATGGTATCATATTCTCTTGTATTCAATGAGATACATGGTATCATATAACATGGTATCATATAACATGGTATCATATTCTCTTGTATTCAATGAGATACATGGTATCATATAACATGGTATCATATTCTCTTGTATTCAATGAGATAACATGGTATCATATTCTCTTGTATTCAATGAGATACATGGTATCATATAACATGGTATCATATTCTCTTGTATTCAATGAGATACATGGTATCATATAACATGGTATCATATTCTCTTGTATTCAATGAGATACAAGGTATCATATAACATGGTATCATATAACATGGTATCATATTCTCTTGTATTCAATGAGATAACATAGTATCATATTCTCTTGTATTCAATGAGATAACATGGTATCATATTCTCTTGTATTCAATGAGATAACATGGTATCATATTCTCTTGTATTCAATGAGATAACATGGTATCATATTCTCTTGTATTCAATGAGATAACATGGTATCATATTCTCTTGTATTCAATGAGATAACATAGTATCATATTCTCTTGTATTCAATGAGATAACATAGTATCATATTCTCTTGTATTCAATGAGATAACATGGTATCATATACCATGGTATCATATTCTCTTGTATTCAATGAGATAACATGGTATCATATTCTCTTGTATTCAATGAGATAACATGGTATCATATAACATGGTATCATATTTTCATGTATTCAATGAGATAACATGGTATCATATTCTCTTGTATTCAATGAGATAACATGGTATCATATTCTCTTGTATTCAATGAGATAACATGGTATCATATAACATGGTATCATATTCTCTTGTATTCAATGAGATAACATGGTATCATATTTTCTTGTATTCAATGAGATAACATGGTATCATATAACATGGTATCATATTTTCATGTATTCAATGAGATAACATGGTATCATATTTTCATGTATTCAATGAGATAACATGGTATCATATTCTCTTGTATTCAATGAGATAACATGGTATCATATAACATGGTATCATATTTTCTTGTATTCAATGAGATAACATGGTATCATATTCTCTTGTATTCAATGAGATAACATGGTATCATGTAACATTGTATCATATTCTCTTGTATTCAATGAGATACATGGTATCATATAACATGGTATCATATAACATGGTATCATATAACATGGTATCATATAACATGGTATCATATTCTCTTGTATTCAATGAGATAACATGGTATCATATACCATGGTATCATGTTCTCTTGTATTCAATGAGATAACATGGTATCATATAACATGGTATCATATTCTCTTGTATTCAATGAGATACATGGTATCATATAACATGGTATCATATAACATGGTATCATATAACATGGTATCATATAACATGGTATCATATAACATGGTATCATATAACATGGTATCATATAACATGGTATCATATAACATGGTATCATATAACATGGTATCATATAACATGGTATCATATTCTCTTGTATTCAATGAGATAACATGGTATCATATTCTCTTGTATTCAATGAGATAACATGGTATCATATTCTCGTGTATTCAATGAGATAACATGGTATCATATTCTCTTGTATTCAATGAGATAACATGGTATCATATTCTCTTGTATTCAATGAGATAACATGGTATCATATAACATGGTATCATATTTTCTTGTATTCAATGAGATAACATGGTATCATATTCTCTTGTATTCAATGAGATAACATGGTATCATATAACATTGTATCATATTCTCTTGTATTCAATGAGATACATGGTATCATATAACATGGTATCATATAACATGGTATCATATAACATGGTATCATATAACATGGTATCATATTCTCTTGTATTCAATGAGATAACATGGTATCACATAACATGGTATCATATTCTCTTGTATTCAATGAGATACATGGTATCATATAACATGGTATCATATAACATGGTATCATATAACATGGTATCATATAACATGGTATCATATAACATGGTATCATATTCTCTTGTGTTCAATGAGATAACATGGTATCATATTCTCTTGTATTCAATGAGATAACATGGTATCATATTCCCTTGTATTCAATGAGATAACATGGTATCATATAACATGGTATCATATTTTCTTGTATTCAATGAGATAACATGGTATAATATTCTCTTGTATTCAATGAGATAACATGGTATCATATAACATTGTATCATATTCTCTTGTATTCAATGAGATACATGGTATCATATAACATGGTATCATATAACATGGTATCATATAACATGGTATCATTAACATGGTATCATATTCTCTTGTATTCAATGAGATAACATGGTATCATATAACATGGTATCATATAACATGGTATCATATAACATGGTATCATATAACATGGTATCATATAACATGGTATCATATAACATGGTATCATATTCTCTTGTATTCAATGAGATAACATGGTATCATATTCTCTTGTATTCAATGAGATAACATGGTATCATATAACATGGTATCATATAACATGGTATCATATAACATGGTATCATATTCTCTTGTATTCAATGAGATAACATGGTATCATATAACATGGTATCATATTTTCTTGTATTCAATGAGATAACATGGTATCATATTCTCTTGTATTCAATGAGATAACATGGTATCATATTCTCTTGTATTCAATGAGATAACATGGTATCATATAACATGGTATCATATTCTCTTGTATTCAATGAGATAACATGGTATCATATACCATGGTATCATGTTCTCTTGTATTCAATGAGATAACATGGTATCATATTCTCTTGTATTCAATGAGATAACATGGTATCATATAACATGGTATCATATTCTCTTGTATTCAATGAGATAACATGGTATCATATTCTCTTGTATTCAATGAGATAACATGGTATCACATAACATGGTATCATATTCTCTTGTATTCAATGAGATAACATGGTATCATATTCTCTTGTATTCAATGAGATAACATGGTATCATATTCTCTTGTATTCAATGAGATAACATGGTATCATATAACATGGTATCATATTCTCTTGTATTCAATGAGATAACATGGTATCATATCTCTTGTATTCAATGAGATAACATGGTATCATATTCTCTTGTATTCAATGAGATAACATGGTATCATATTCTCTTGTATTCAATGAGATAACATGGTATCATATAACATGGTATCATATTCTCTTGTATTCAATGAGATACATGGTATCATATAACATGGTATCATATAACATGGTATCATATAACATGGTATCATATAACATGGTATCATATAACATGGTATCATATTCTCTTGTATTCAATGAGATAACATGGTATCATATACATGGTATCATGTTCTCTTGTATTCAATGAGATAACATGGTATCATATAACATGGATCATATTCTCTTGTATTCAATAGGATAACATGGTATCATATTCTCTTGTATTCAATGAGATAAACATGGTATCACATAACATGGTATCATATTCTCTTGTATTCAATGAGATAAAATGGTATCAATAACATGGTATCATATTCTCTTGTATTCAATGAGATACATGGTATCATATAACATGGTATCATATAACATGGTATCATATAACATGTATCATTTAACATGGTATCATATTCTCTTGTATTCAATGAGATAACATGGTATCATATAACATGGTATCATATAACATGGTATCATATTCTCTTGTATTCAATGAGATACAGGTATCATATTCTCTTGTATTCAATGAGATAACATGGTATCATATTCTCTTGTATTCAATGAGATAACATGGTATCATATTCTCTTGTATTCAATGAGATAACATGGTATCATATTCTCTTGTATTCAATGAGATAACATGGTATCATATACATGTATCATATAACATGGTATCATATTCTCTTGTATTCAATGAGATAACATGGTATCATATTTTCTTGTATTCAATGAGATAACATGGTATCATATTCTCTTGTATTCAATAGATAACATGGTATCATATAACATGGTATCATATTCTCTTGTATTCAATGAGATACATGGTATCATATAACATGGTATCATATTCTCTTGTATTCAATGAGATAACATGGTATCATATTCACTTGTATTCAATGAGATACATGGTATCATATAACATGGTATCATATTCTCTTGTATTCAATGAGATAACATGGTATCATATTCTCTTGTATTCAATGAGATACATGGTATCATATAACATGGTATCATATAACATGGTATCATATAACATGGTATCATATAACATGGTATCATATTCTCTTGTATTCAATGAGATAACATGGTATCATATACATGGTATCATATAACATGGTATCATATTCTCTTGTATTCAATGAGATACATGGTATCATATAACATGGTATCATATAACATGGTATCATATAACATGGTATCATATAACATGGTATCATATAACATGGTATCATATTCTCTTGTATTCAATGAGATAACATGGTATCATATTCTCTTGTATTCAATGAGATACATGGTATCATATAACATGGTATCATATAACATGGTATCATATAACATGGTATCATATAACATGGTATCATATAACATGGTATCATATTCTCTTGTATTCAATGAGATAACATGGTATCATATTCTCTTGTATTCAATGAGATAACATGGTATCATATAACATGGTATCATATTTTCATGTATTCAATGAGATAACATGGTATCATATTCTCTTGTATTCAATGAGATAACATGGTATCATATACATGGTATCATATAACATGGTATCATATTCTCTTGTATTCAATGAGATAACATGGTATCATATTCTCTTGTATTCAATGAGATAACATGGTATCATATAACATGGTATCATATTCTCTTGTATTCAATGAGATAACATGGTATCATATTCTCTTGTATTCAATGAGATAACATGGTATCATATAACATGGTATCATATTCTCTTGTATTCAATGAGATACATGGTATCATATAACATGGTATCATATAACATGGTATCATATAACATGGTATCATATAACATGGTATCATATAACATGGTATCATATAACATGGTATCATATAACATGGTATCATATTCTCTTGTATTCAATGAGATACATGGTATCATATAACATGGTATCATATAACATGGTATCATATAACATGGTATCATATTCTCTTGTATTCAATGAGATAACATGGTATCATATAACATGGTATCATATAACATGGTATCATATAACATGGTATCATATAACATGGTATCATATAACATGGTATCATATTCTCTTGTATTCAATGAGATAACATGGTATCATATAACATGGTATCATATAACATGGTATCATATAACATGGTATCATATAACATGGTATCATATTCTCTTGTATTCAATGAGATACATGGTATCATATAACATGGTATCATATACTCTTGTATTCAATGAGTACATGGTATCAATATAACATGGTATCATATAACATGGTATCATATTCTCTTGTATTCAATGAGATAACATGGTATCATATAACATGGTATCATATTCTCTTGTATTCAATGAGATACATGGTATCATATAACATGGTATCATATAACATGGTATCATATTCTCTTGTATTCAATGAGATACATGGTATCATATAAATCATGGTATCATATAACATGGTATCATATTCTCTTGTATTCAATGAGATAACATGGTATCATATTCTCTTGTATTCAATGAGATACATGGTATCATATAACATGGTATCATATAACATGGTATCATATTCTCTTGTATTCATATACATGGTATCATATCATGGTATCATATAACATGGTATCATATAACATGGTATCATATTCTCTTGTATTCAATGAGATACATGGTATCATATAACATGGTATCATATAACATGGTATCATATAACATGGTATCAATAACATGGTATCATATTCTCTTGTATTCAATGAGATACATGGTATCATATAACATGGTATCATATAACATGGTATCATATTCTCTTGTATTCAATGAGATACATGGTATCATATAACATGGTATCATGATAACATGGTATCATATAACATGGTATCATATTCTCTTGTATTCAATGAGATACATGGTATCATAAACATGGTATCATATAACATGGTATCATATTCTCTTGTATTCAATGAGATAACATGGTATCATATAACATGGTATCATATAACATGGTATCATATAACATGGTATCATATAACATGGTATCATATTCTCTTGTATTCAATGAGATACATGGTATCATATAACATGGTATCATATAACATGGTATCATATAACATGGTATCATATAACATGGTATCATATTCTCTTGTATTCAATGAGATACATGGTATCATATAACATGGTATCATATAACATGGTATCATATAACATGGTATCATATAACATGGTATCATATTCTCTTGTATTCAATGAGATACATGGTATCATATAACATGGTATCATATAACATGGTATCATATAACATGGTATCATATAACATGGTATCATATTCTCTTGTATTCAATGAGATAACATGGTATCATATAACATGGTATCATATTCTCTTGTATTCAATGAGATACATGGTATCATATAACATGGTATCATATAACATGGTATCATATTCTCTTGTATTCAATGAGATACATGGTATCACATAACATGGTATCATATTCTCTTGTATTCAATGAGATAACATGGTATCATATAACATGGTATCATATAACATGGTATCATATAACATGGTATCATATTCTCTTGTATTCAATGAGATAACATGGTATCATATTCTCTTGTATTCAATGAGATAACATGGTATCATATAACATGGTATCATATAACATGGTATCATATAACATGGTATCATATAACATGGTATCATATTCTCTTGTATTCAATGAGATACATGGTATCATATAACATGGTATCATATATCTTGTATTCAATGAGATAACATGGTATCATATTCTCTTGTATTCAATGAGATACATGGTATCATATAACATGGTATCATATAACATGGTATCATATAACATGGTATCATATTCTCTTGTATTCAATGAGATACATGGTATCATATAACATGGTATCATATAACATGGTATCATATTCTCTTGTATTCAATGAGATAACATGGTATCATATAACATGGTATCATATAACATGGTATCATATAACATGGTATCATATTCTCTTGTATTCAATGAGATACATGGTATCATATAACATGGTATCATATAACATGGTATCATATTCTCTTGTATTCAATGAGATACATGGTATCATATAACATGGTATCATATAACATGGTATCATATAACATGGTATCATATAACATGGTATCATATTCTCTTGTATTCAATGAGATACATGGTATCATATAACATGGTATCATATAACATGGTATCATATAACATGGTATCATATAACATGGTATCATATTCTCTTGTATTCAATGAGATAACATGGTATCATATAACATGGTATCATATTCTCTTGTATTCAATGAGATACATGGTATCATATAACATGGTATCATATAACATGGTATCATATTCTCTTGTATTCAATGAGATACATGGTATCACATAACATGGTATCATATTCTCTTGTATTCAATGAGATAACATGGTATCATATAACATGGTATCATATAACATGGTATCATATAACATGGTATCATATTCTCTTGTATTCAATGAGATACATGGTATCATATAACATGGTATCATATAACATGGTATCATATAACATGGTATCATATTCTCTTGTATTCAATGAGATAACATGGTATCATATTCTCTTGTATTCAATGAGATAACATGGTATCATATAACATGGTATCATATAACATGGTATCATATAACATGGTATCATATTCTCTTGTATTCAATGAGATACATGGTATCATATAACATGGTATCATATAACATGGTATCATATTCTCTTGTATTCAATGAGATACATGGTATCATATAACATGGTATCATATAACATGGTATCATATAACATGGTATCATATAACATGGTATCATATTCTCTTGTATTCAATGAGATACATGGTATCATATAACATGGTATCATATAACATGGTATCATATAACATGGTATCATATAACATGGTATCATATTCTCTTGTATTCAATGAGATAACATGGTATCATATAACATGGTATCATATTCTCTTGTATTCAATGAGTACATGGTATCATATAACATGGTATCATATAACATGGTATCATATTCTCTTGTATTCAATGAGATAACATGGTATCATATAACATGGTATCATATAACATGGTATCATATAACATGGTATCATATTCTCTTGTATTCAATGAGATAACATGGTATCATATAACATGGTATCATATAACATGGTATCATATAACATGGTATCATATTCTCTTGTATTCAATGAGATAACATGGTATCATATTCTCTTGTATTCAATGAGATAACATGGTATCATATAACATGGTATCATATAACATGGTATCATATAACATGGTATCATATTCTCTTGTATTCAATGAGATACATGGTATCATATAACATGGTATCAATGAGATAACATGGTATCATATAACATGGTATCATATAACATGGTATCATATAACATGGTATCATATAACATGGTATCATATTCTCTTGTATTCAATGAGATACATGGTATCATATAACATGGTATCATATAACATGGTATCATATTCTCTTGTATTCAATGAGATACATGGTATCATATAACATGGTATCATATAACATGGTATCATATAACATGGTATCATATAACATGGTATCATATACATGGTATCATACATGGTATCATATAACATGGTATCATATAACATGGTATCATATAACATGGTATCATATTCTCTTGTATTCAATGAGATACATGGTATCATATAACATGGTATCATATAACATGGTATCATATAACATGGTATCATATAACATGGTATCATATTCTCTTGTATTCAATGAGATACATGGTATCATATAACATGGTATCATATAACATGGTATCATATAACATGGTATCATATAACATGGTATCATATTCTCTTGTATTCAATGAGATACATGGTATCATATAACATGGTATCATATAACATGGTATCATATAACATGGTATCATATAACATGGTATCATATTCTCTTGTATTCAATGAGATACATGGTATCATATAACATGGTATCATATAACATGGTATCATATAACATGGTATCATATAACATGGTATCATATTCTCTTGTATTCAATGAGATAACATGGTATCATATAACATGGTATCATATTCTCTTGTATTCAATGAGATACATGGTATCATATAACATGGTATCATATAACATGGTATCATATTCTCTTGTATTCAATGAGATACATGGTATCACATAACATGGTATCATATTCTCTTGTATTCAATGAGATAACATGGTATCATATAACATGGTATCATATAACATGGTATCATATAACATGGTATCATATTCTCTGTATTCAATGAGATACATGGTATCATATAACATGGTATCATATAACATGGTATCATATTCTCTTGTATTCAATGAGATAACATGGTATCATATTCTCTTGTATTCAATGAGATAACATGGTATCATATAACATGGTATCATATAACATGGTATCATATAACATGGTATCATATTCTCTTGTATTCAATGAGATACATGGTATCATATAACATGGTATCATATTCTCTTGTATTCAATGAGATAACATGGTATCATATTCTCTGTATTCAATGAGATACATGGTATCATATAACATGGTATCATATAACATGGTATCATATAACATGGTATCATATTCTCTTGTATTCAATGAGATACATGGTATCATATAACATGGTATCATATAACATGGTATCATATTCTCTTGTATTCAATGAGATACATGGTATCATATAACATGGTATCATATAACATGGTATCATATAACATGGTATCATATTCTCTTGTATTCAATGAGATACATGGTATCATATAACATGGTATCATATAACATGGTATCATATTCTCTTGTATTCAATGAGATAACATGGTATCATATAACATGGTATCATATTCTCTTGTATTCAATGAGATACATGGTATCATATAACATGGTATCATATAACATGGTATCATATTCTCTTGTATTCAATGAGATTCATGGTATCACATAACATGGTATCATATTCTCTTGTATTCAATGAGATAACATGGTATCATATAACATGGTATCATATAACATGGTATCACATAACATGGTATCATATTCTCTTGTATTCAATGAGATAGCATGGTATCATATAACATGGTATCATATAACATGGTATCATATAACATGGTATCATATAACATGGTATCATATTCTCTTGTATTCAATGAGATACATGGTATCATATAACATGGTATCATATAACATGGTATCATATAACATGGTATCATATAACATGGTATCATATTCTCTTGTATTCAATGAGATAACATGGTATCATATAACATGGTATCATATTCTCTTGTATTCAATGAGATACATGGTATCATATAACATGGTATCATATAACATGGTATCATATTCTCTTGTATTCAGTGAGATTCATGGTATCACATAACATGGTATCATATTCTCTTGTATTCAATGAGATAACATGGTATCATATAACATGGTATCATATAACATGGTATCACATAACATGGTATCATATTCTCTTGTATTCAATGAGATAGCATGGTATCATATAACATGGTATCATATAACATGGTATCACATAACATGGTATCATATTCTCTTGTATTCAATGAGATAACATGGTATCATATTCTCTTGTATTCAATGAGATAACATGGTATCATATAACATGGTATCATATAACATGGTATCATATAACATGGTATCATATTCTCTTGTATTCAATGAGATACATGGTATCATATAACATGGTATCATATAACATGGTATCATATTCTCTTGTATTCAATGAGATACATGGTATCATATAACATGGTATCATATAACATGGTATCATATAACATGGTATCATATAACATGGTATCATATTCTCTTGTATTCAATGAGATACATGGTATCATATAACATGGTATCATATAACATGGTATCATATAACATGGTATCATATAACATGGTATCATATTCTCTTGTATTCAATGAGATAACATGGTATCATATAACATGGTATCATATTCTCTTGTATTCAATGAGTACATGGTATCATATAACATGGTATCATATAACATGGTATCATATTCTCTTGTATTCAATGAGATAACATGGTATCATATAACATGGTATCATATAACATGGTATCACATAACATGGTATCATATTCTCTTGTATTCAATGAGATAACATGGTATCATATAACATGGTATCATATAACATGGTATCACATAACATGGTATCATATTCTCTTGTATTCAATGAGATAACATGGTATCATATTCTCTTGTATTCAATGAGATAACATGGTATCATATAACATGGTATCATATAACATGGTATCATATAACATGGTATCATATTCTCTTGTATTCAATGAGATACATGGTATCACATAACATGGTATCATATAACATGGTATCATATAACATGGTATCATATAACATGGTATCATATAACATGGTATCATATAACATGGTATCATATTCTCTTGTATTCAATGAGATACATGGTATCATATAACATGGTATCATATAACATGGTATCATATTCTCTTGTATTCAATGAGATACATGGTATCATATAACATGGTATCATATAACATTGTATCATATAACATGGTATCATATAACATGGTATCATATAACATGGTATCACATAACATGGTATCATATAACATGGTATCATATAACATGGTATCATATAACATGGTATCATATTCTCTTGTATTCAATGAGATACATGGTATCATATAACATGGTATCATATAACATGGTATCATATAACATGGTATCATATAACATGGTATCATATTCTCTTGTATTCAATGAGATACATGGTATCATATAACATGGTATCATATAACATGGTATCATATAACATGGTATCATATAACATGGTATCATATTCTCTTGTATTCAATGAGATACATGGTATCATATAACATGGTATCATATAACATGGTATCATATAACATGGTATCATATAACATGGTATCATATTCTCTTGTATTCAATGAGATAACATGGTATCATATAACATGGTATCATATTCTCTTGTATTCAATGAGATACATGGTATCATATAACATGGTATCATATAACATGGTATCATATTCTCTTGTATTCAATGAGATACATGGTATCACATAACATGGTATCATATTCTCTTGTATTCAATGAGATAACATGGTATCATATTCTCTTGTATTCAATGAGATAACATGGTATCATATAACATTGTATCATATTCTCTTGTTTTCAATGAGATACATGGTATCATATAACATGGTATCATATAACATGGTATCATATAACATGGTATCATATAACATGGTATCATATAACATGGTATCATATAACATGGTATCATTTAACATGGTATCATATTCTCTTGTATTCAATGAGATAACATGGTATCATATAACAAGGTATCATATTCTCTTGTATTCAATGAGATACATGGTATCATATTCTCCTGTATTCAATGAGATAACATGGTATCATATAACATGGTATCATATAACATGGTATCATATAACATGGTATCATTTAACATGCTATCATATTCTCTTGTATTCAATGAGATAAGATGGTATCATGATAACATGGTATCATATTCTCTTGTATTCAATGAGATAACATGGTATCATATAACATGGTATCATATAACATGGTATCATATAACATGGTATCATATTCTCTTGTATTCAATGAGATACATGGTATCATATAACATGGTATCATATTCTCTTGTATTCAATGAGATAACATGGTATCATATAACATGGTATCATATTCTCTTGTATTCAAACATGGTATCATATAACATGGTATCATATTCTCTTGTATTCAATGAGATAACATGGTATCATATAACATGGTATCATATAACATGGTATCATATTCTCTTGTATTCAATGAGATACATGGTATCATATACATGGTATTCATGAATAACATGGTATCATATTCTCTTGTATTCAATGAGATACATGGTATCATATTCTCTTGTATTCAATGAGATACATGGTATCATATAACATGGTATCATATAACATGGTATCATATCCTGTATCATATAACATGGTATCATATTCTCTTGTATTCAATGAGATAACATGGTATCATATAACATGGTATCATATAACATGGTATCATATAACATGGTATCATATTCTCTTGTATTCAATGAGATAACATGGTATCATATAACATGGTATCATATAACATGGTATCATATCTGTATCATATACATGGTATCATATTCTCTGTATTCAATGAGATAACATGGTATCATATAACATGGTATCATATAACATGGTATCATATAACATGGTATCATATTCTCTTGTATTCAATGAGATACATGGTATCATATAACATGGTATCATATAACATGGTATCATATTCTCTTGTATTCAATGAGATACATGGTATCATATAACATGGTATCATATAACATGGTATCATATTCTCTTGTATTCAATGAGATACATGGTATCATATAACATGGTATCATATTCTCTTGTATTCAATGAGATACATGGTATCATATAACATGGTATCATATAACATGGTATCATATTCTTTGTATTCAATGAGATACATGGTATCATATAACATGGTATCATATAACATGGTATCATATAACATGGTATCATATTCTCTTGTATTCAATGAGATACATGGTATCATATAACATGGTATCATATAACATGGTATCATATTCTCTTGTATTCAATGAGATACATGGTATCATATAACATGGTATCATATAACATGGTATCATATAACATGGTATCATATAACATGGTATCATATAACATGGTATCATATAACATGGTATCATATTCTCTTGTATTCAATGAGATACATGGTATCATATAACATGGTATCATATAACATGGTATCATATTCTCTTGTATTCAATGAGATAACATGGTATCATATTCTCTTGTATTCAATGAGATAACATGGTATCATATAACATGGTATCATATAACATGGTATCATATAACATGGTATCATATTCTCTTGTATTCAATGAGATACATGGTATCATATAACATGGTATCATATAACTCTGGTATCATATAACATGGTATCATATTCTCTTGTATTCAATGAGATACATGGTATCATATAACATGGTATCATATAACATGGTATCATATAACATGGTATCATATAACATGGTATCATATTCTCTTGTATTCAATGAGATACATGGTATCATATAACATGGTATCATATAACATGGTATCATATTCTCTTGTATTCAATGAGATACATGGTATCATATAACATGGTATCATATAACATGGTATCACATGATATACATGGTATCATATAACATGGTATCATATAACATGGTATCATATAACATGGTATCATATAACATGGTATCATATAACATGGTATCATATTCTCTTGTATTCAATGAGATAACATGGTATCATATCTGATCATATACATGGTATCATATAACATGGTATCATATAACATGGTATCATATAACATGGTATCATATTCTCTTGTATTCAATGAGATACATGGTATCATATAACATGGTATCATATAACATGGTATCATATAACATGGTATCATATAACATGGTATCATATTCTCTTGTATTCAATGAGATACATGGTATCATATAACATGGTATCATATAACATGGTATCATATAACATGGTATCATATAACATGGTATCATATTCTCTTGTATTCAATGAGATACATGGTATCATATAACATGGTATCATATAACATGGTATCATATAACATGGTATCATATAACATGGTATCATATTCTCTTGTATTCAATGAGATAACATGGTATCATATAACATGGTATCATATTCTCTTGTATTCAATGAGATACATGGTATCATATAACATGGTATCATATTCTCTTGTATTCAATGAGATAACATGGTATCATATAACATGGTATCATATAACATGGTATCACATAACATGGTATCATATTCTCTTGTATTCAATGAGATAACATGGTATCATATAACATGGTATCATATAACATGGTATCACATAACATGGTATCATATTCTCTTGTATTCAATGAGATAACATGGTATCATATTCTCTTGTATTCAATGAGATAACATGGTATCATATAACATGGTATCATATAACATGGTATCATATAACATGGTATCATATTCTCTTGTATTCAATGAGATACATGGTATCATATAACATGGTATCATATAACATGGTATCATATTCTCTTGTATTCAATGAGATAACATGGTATCATATAACATGGTATCATATAACATGGTATCATATAACATGGTATCATATTCTCTTGTATTCAATGAGATACATGGTATCATATAACATGGTATCATATAACATGGTATCATATTCTCTTGTATTCAATGAGATAACATGGTATCATATAACATGGTATCATATAACATGGTATCATATAACATGGTATCATATTCTCTTGTATTCAATGAGATACATGGTATCATATAACATGGTATCATATAACATGGTATCATATTCTCTTGTATTCAATGAGATACATGGTATCATATAACATGGTATCATATAACATGGTATCATATAACATGGTATCATATAACATGGTATCATATTCTCTTGTATTCAATGAGATACATGGTATCATATAACATGGTATCATATAACATGGTATCATATAACATGGTATCATATAACATGGTATCATATTCTCTTGTATTCAATGAGATAACATGGTATCATATAACATGGTATCATATTCTCTGTATTCAATGAGATACATGGTATCATATAACATGGTATCATATAACATGGTATCATATTCTCTTGTATTCAATGAGATACATGGTATCATATAACATGGTATCATATTCTCTTGTATTCATATAACATGGTATCATATAACATGGTATCATATAACATGGTATCATATAACATGGTATCATATTCTCTTGTATTCAATGAGATACATGGTATCATATAACATGGTATCATATAACATGGTATCATATAACATGGTATCATATAACATGGTATCATACTGTATCATAACATGGTATTCAATGAGATAACATGGTATCATATAACATGGTATCATATAACATGGTATCATATAACATGGTATCATATTCTCTTGTATTCAATGAGATACATGGTATCATATAACATGGTATCATATAACATGGTATCATATATACTCTGTATTCAATGAGATACATGGTATCATATAACATGGTATCATATAACATGGTATCATATAACATGGTATCATATAACATGGTATCATATTCTCTTGTATTCAATGAGATACATGGTATCATATAACATGGTATCATATAACATGGTATCATATAACATGGTATCATATAACATGGTATCATATTCTCTTGTATTCAATGAGATAACATGGTATCATATAAATCATCTTGTATTCAATGAGATAACATGGTATCATATAACATGGTATCATATAACATGGTATCATATTCTCTTGTATTCAATGAGATACATGGTATCATATAACATGGTATCATATAACATGGTATCATATAACATGGTATCATATAACATGGTATCATATTCTCTTGTATTCAATGAGATACATGGTATCATATAACATGGTATCATATCTGGTATCATATAACATGGTATCATATAACATGGTATCATATTCTCTTGTATTCAATGAGATACATGGTATCATATAACATGGTATCATATAACATGGTATCATATAACATGGTATCATATAACATGGTATCATATTCTCTTGTATTCAATGAGATACATGGTATCATATAACATGGTATCATATAACATGGTATCATATAACATGGTATCATATAACATGGTATCATATTCTCTTGTATTCAATGAGATAACATGGTATCATATAACATGGTATCATATTCTCTTGTATTCAATGAGATACATGGTATCATATAACATGGTATCATATAACATGGTATCATATTCTCTTGTATTCAATGAGATAACATGGTATCATATAACATGGTATCATATAACATGGTATCATATAACATGGTATCATATACATGGTATCATATAACATGGTATCATATAACATGGTATCATATTCTCTTGTATTCAATGAGATAACATGGTATCATATTCTCTTGTATTCAATGAGATAACATGGTATCATATAACATGGTATCATATAACATGGTATCATATAACATGGTATCATATAACATGGTATCATATTCTCTTGTATTCAATGAGATACATGGTATCATATAACA
>CALYLW010001680.1:0-103815 GCA_944989445.1 Ampullaceana balthica | reverse complement strand
CATGGCGTTCGCACAGCTGCCAGCCTACCCTGCATTCGATACTAAGTAAGAAGGTGTGGAACAAGTGGGTGTCAAGGCTAACAAATAACTTGTTTGTTGCATACAATGTCACTGATGAAAATGAAAGCAGAAAAAAGCCCTCCTACTAACATATGCAGGTAATGATCTGAATGACATAGTCGAATCGCTACCGGATTTGGAAAAATTTCCAACACCGTATGAATCAGTGTTTAATAAGCTAATTCAAGCATTGAATAGTTATTTTAACCCAAGAGTAAACAAAGAGATTCAAAGATATGCTTTTAGACAGCTCCATCAACAAACTGAGGAAATAGAAACCTTTTACACTGAGCTGAAGCAGCTAGCACCATCGTGGGAGTTCCACAGCCCTGAAGAAGATATAAAATAACTAATAGCTTGTTTAAAATCATCCAAAGTAAGGGGAAAAGGATTAAACAATCCTATCATTTTGTTGACAGACTTGTTACAGTTTGCCAGAACTTGCGAAATCACGCAAAAACATGTTAAGCAGATAGAAGGAAATAATTCATCTCTGCATAAAATTAGATCTTCTACTAGTTCAACTAGTCACAGTCAGCCCCAAAAACACAATTATAGATCTACGCCAAAAAAAAAGACAGAGTTCCTCACTCTAAATGTAAGAATTAAGCATGGCCTCATGAAGGTGATCAGAAGTATTGTCCAGCTTTCAATAAACAGTGTCTAGCATGTGGCAAAAATAACCACTTTGCAAGTGTTTGCAACAGTGCAGCCAGAACAGCATTTCAAAAGAATCGCACCACACACCAGAGACCAAATTTAAAAAAAAACATGTTAGAAATGCGAATGAAATTTCAGAAGATAACTACGTATTCATGTCCACCAACAAAGGAAGACATATGCCTTTATTTGATGTTAACATCAATGGGAGCAGGATACAAGCACTAGCGGATTCTGGGGAAAGCATCAACATCATGCCAGAACACAACCAAAATCTTTACATTTTCATCAAGTCAACCACTAGATGTAATAGGGAAGTTCAATGCCCCAAGCACAAGAATATTGACATATCTGCCGATTTCCTTGCTGTGAAAACAAAAGTAATACCCATTATTGGTTGGAAAACGTGTCTAGAGTTTCAACTTCTTCAGAAAGTGACTGCAGTGAGTACCTGTGAGATTTCTGCAAAGTCACAGGATATATTTACAGGACGAAAGCTGAAAGATCATTCAGTAAAACTTCATATTGATAAAGCAGTCCCACCATTGGCACAACGCTACATAAGAATACCATTTCACATGCGAAAACAGATAGAAGATCATCTCAAGAAAGAAGAGAGCATGGGTGTTATTGAAAAAGCCACAGGAGCAACACCATGGGTATCACCAATTGTCATTGTTCCAAAGCCTAAACGTCCAGACCAGATCCGTGTTTGTGTTGACATGAGAGCACCTAATACAGCTATCAAACGAGAACGTCACAACATGCCAACTTTAGACGAGCTCTCAACAACGTTTTCTGGAGCTGCAGTTTTTAGCAAGCTAGACTTAAATCAAGGCTACAACCAGATCGAACTGGATTAAGAATCTAGATACATTACAACATTTGCTACACACAAAGGTTTGTACGGATTCAAAAGAGTAAGCTTTGGAGTGAACAGTGCTGCTGATATCTTTCAAGAGTCCATCCGACAAGCTTTAAATGGTTTAAATGGAGTCATCAACTTCAGCGATGACATCCTGGTGTATGGACAAAACAAAGCAGATCACGACAGTAATCTGAAAAAAAAATGTATTTCAGCGACTGCGAGAGAAGAACTTGACCCTCAATGCAAACAAGTGCAAGTTTAGACAGACTTCAATAGAATTTCTTGGTCATATTTTCAATACATAAGGCATGAATCAATCTCCTAACAAACTTCAAGACATTATAAATATACAACCACCAAGGACAATCAGTGAAGTGAGAAGTCTCATAGGCATGATGAACTTCTGTGGATCACGATTCGTTCCTGATTATATTACACTAACTCATGATCTGAGACAGCTAACGCAGAAGAACAGTGTTTTCAAGTGGACAAGTAAGCATGACAAGGCACTTCAAACACTGAAAGAAAAACTTAAAACCTCTGCAAATCTAGCCTATTTTGATCCCGTCAAAAGAGACTGAAATATTTGTAGATGCAAGTCCAGATGGGATCTTAGCTATCTTAACACAGAGCACACAAATCCAGAATCCCCAAACAGTTCAGTATTCTAGTAGAGCTCTCACACCAACTGAACAAAGATACTCTCTGACTGAGAGAGAAGCACTTGCAGTTACTTGGTCATGTGAACATTTTCACATATATCTATATGGCTCTCCATCGTTCACCATCTACACTGATCACAAGCCACTAGTTACGCTGTGTGGAAATCCTAAGACCAAACTTCCAGCAAGAATTGAGAGATGGGTGATGAGATGCCAAGCTTAAAACATGAAAATCAAGTACCAAATTGGTAAAGACAATCCTGCTGATTATATGAGCAGACATCCGGCTCATCGTGTGCTTAACTGACAATGCTATACCAAAGCCTATGACCTTACAACAAGTTTCTGAGGAGACTGCTAAAGATCATACTTTGCAAGCCGTCATCAAATCACTTGAAACAGGACAATGGTACAGACATACCACATCTGTCCCAGTTAAAGAAGTAAGAACATTTGATACACTCAAGCAATGTACACAAGCATTGACAGTCACTCAAGATGGAATTATTCTCAAGTCCAAACAAATTGTCCTACCAAAATCAATACAGAAACAAGCTGTTGACCTAGCTAACAGTGAACACCAAGGGCAAACAAAGACTCTAGCTTTTCTACGTGAGAAAGTTTGGTTCCAAGGCATGAATGCAGCTGTTGAGAAAAAGGTTAAAAACTGCCTGGCTTGTCAAGTTGCTACCCCTACACCAGCAAGAGAACCACTGCAGATGTCCGAGCTTCCAAGTCGAGCATGATCTAACTAAGCGCTGATTTTGGCCATCTTCCAAATGGAAAACAATTACTGGTTGTCCCCGATGAATATTCAAGGTATGTTGTAGTGGAATTCTTGATAGCACATCAGCAAGAGCTACAATACCTCGACTCGACACAATATTCGCAGAAGTCGGTCTCCTGATCAGCTCGAAACTGATAATGGTCCACCCTTCAACAGCCATGACTTCAAAAATTACATGTCAAACATGGGAATCTATCATCGCAAAATTACACCTCTGTGGCCCCGGGAATATGCAGAAACAGAAAGATTTATGCACACAGTAAAAAAATGTATAAAAACAGCTGAAGTTGAACAGAAGAACTGGAAGCAAGAGCTATACAGATTTCTTCTATCTTACTGATCAACAAACCCATACTTCCACAGGACTATATCCTGCACATATTTTTTTTGGTCGCGCTTTAAAAACAAAACTTCCTCAAGTACCAAACATCCCTCAAAATAAAACAGATCACGTCATTAGGCAAAATGATGCTAGAGCGAAAAATACCATGAAGCGTTATGCTGACAAGAAACAGTATGTAAGACCTTCAACTATTCAACCCGGAGATAATATGCTTGTCAAAGACACAAGATCTATTCGTCCATTAAATCCTTATGAACCAATTCCTTACGCTGTCACACACAAGAAAGGTACTATTATTACTGCTCAAAGAAATGACAAAACCATCACGAGGAACAGCAGCTTCTTCTAACAGTCACCACGAGCGCCTACATCAGCCGACTTAATCGAAGAAGAAGAAGAATTTTCTACTGAACTAGAAGTCGACATCCAAGATGAGACTACAGTCGAGCCTGTGCCCGCAGCTGACATTGGTTTGCCTGACCATCAGTTGCAGCGTCCCAGAAGAGCTCGAAAGATGCCAGACCGGTATAGAGACTACCACATGAGCTAATTAATCACTACTTTTTTTTAGTGAATAAATAATCGAGCACGTTCATCGTTTTAATCGTTCGTTTCTCGATGGGCATCACAAAGATAACAAACAGGAATGCCCCAACGTTTCAACAAGACTAAAGCTCGTTACTGTCTTGTCGTCTTCTTCTTATTTTTAGATCTCACTGATCTTCAACGTCTGTGTTATGGTATGATAATGCCATTCAAGATAAATCGTTTCATCAAAAGTGTTATACATAATCATTAAAGTAAAATTACAAGAAAGAAAAAATATTAGTCAGAAAGGAAGATAAATATGAAGACATAAATCAGTTCATCTTTAACTTTTGAAAGTCATTAATATTTAAATATCTTTTAAATTGTATAAATCAAGATACAATAGCTTTCAACTAATCCATAAAGAGACAGTTACTTCATCAAGAACAGCACACAAGTTTAAAAGACTTTAAATTTTAAGCATTATTTAAACTTAATATTATCAGAAAGGACAATTGGACATTTTATCAAGAATAGAAACCCAGTTTTAAATACATTAAGTTTAATTATTATTACTTACATAAATGACATGAAGATAATGTAATGTGAATTTTCTACATTTTTGCTTAATTTTAAATTCTCATCACTGCAAAGTAATCAAGAGTTCTTTAAGCTCATATTATGTTAAACTTACATTTCAATTTTTGATTGCTATGATTCCATATCCGAGGAAAGGAGGAATGTAATAATGGTAAACAACTCTTGACGCCTTATTGTAATATATCATGAATGTATGAGTTGTGGTTCTTGATTGTAACGGAAGTTAATAAATTAATAAAGTAAATATTCAACAAGATGGAGGCTGTTCTAAATTTCTTACAAAAACAAAAACAGGAGCTAAAACATTGCGTGAAGTAGCATCGAGGACAGTTCTTCCTACCTCTTGATAAAACAGGAGAAGACCGTCTTAAATTAGTTATTATTTTCGATAGTCTAAGATTAGTGACAGTGGCCAAATAATTCCAATTTCAAGCTCCTTAGATTGCTTATACTAAATACAAACATAAATTTGGAATGTTGTAATTCTTAGATACTCTATAAATAAGTTTGGATTTCATTTTGGTAAAATATTTATTTTAATACACATATTCTTAAAAAATGAGTCTTAATTTGAATATACACAAATTAAACTTAGGTTTACTTGTGAAGCTTTTCTTCATAAAATGTATTTTTGTTTACATTGCATCTTTTAAAACGTATCACAATTATTAGAGTAAGTATCAATATACATAATTTGCAATGTATGTCACTTCCAGTCTGTCCTGTCCGTGACGCTACTAATTTTAGAAAACAGCGCAACAAATCACTGAACCAAAAATAACTATTTTCGAACCTTCGGCAAAAAATAATTTAATATGAAAATAAATAAATGTATATTTTATCAAAATAAATAGATTACATCTAAAATGTAATATGATTTATAGGCGTTTGGTTAAAATGATTAGGGTTTACAAATGACGAGTAAGGAAATGAGTGAATTGAATTAGTTAAGCCTGAGAAGCGCCCGCCACACGTTTTTAGTCATATTGCATCGTAGTACATACTTTAAATTTTTAAAATTTATTTTCTTCTTTTTAATCCGCTTATAAAAACGTGGTTTTAAAAAATCTTTTTTGTACTTCTATTTATTACCTCGTTTATATTAACTCACTTTCGTTCCTGTTTGTTTTTCTGTCCACAATTTTTCAAATCTGCCAACGTAACATTAAACCACTTCTGATGATCCTAGAGATCTCAAAATTTTACCACTGATAGATCTTGAAAAACAATGCGTTGCATGAAAATTTTAGATCGATCAAATATACCGTTATTAAATTATTGAACTTTTTAGTTTATCTATATATAAGCATATGTATTATCCCTCTGCTCTTGTTTACATTACATTCACGTGCCGAGTTCACACCAAACCCGACCACATCAACCATGTTTAACATCAAGGGGAGATCAGTCATTTCCAGTCTGTAAGTGTTTGTCGGGCAATGCGTATTATATTTGAACATAATCAATACTTCAAAACTCACCATAGCATACACTTAGACTAAAAATAATAAAATAAATAGAAGTAAAAAAAAAGAATTAAAAAAACCACATTTTTATAAGTGGATTAAAAAGAAGAAAATAATTTTAAACGTATAAGTACAAGTACTTTCATTTAGTATGACTAAAAACGTTGGGCGGGTGCTTCAAAATCCCTTCCTAATTTAGAAATACAACACAAAGATAGGTGTTTGTTAAAAAAATTAAAGATTCATACTTTAGAAGGCAAAAGAGAGATCTATAAGCGAAAGAATGAGTGAACTGCATATGTAAATCCTCATAAGCGTCCGCCCAAAGTTTTTAGTAATATTAAATAAAAGTACTTGAACTTATAAGTTTTAAATTATGTTCTTCTTTTTAGTCAGCTTATACAAACGTGATTTTTAAAAATCATTTTTTACTTCTATTTATTTAAATGTTAGTTCTTTCAGCGTGTAAAAGACTGGAAGTGTTTTATTCCGAATGTCATCCCTTGCTAAGCTGCATCTATAGTTATTAGATATTTTTCTATGCATGTTTTTTAAAATGTAATTAATATCTTAATGAATTAATTGTGTTGTTTCCTAGTGCCCTTAATCGCGCATGAAATTGTGTAGAAATTAGATTATTACATTTTCCATGTTCTATATTTCTAAACCAACTATAAGTTGCATTCACAAAGTAAACTCAGTGCAAAATTTAATTCTGTTACAACCATAAAGCCTAAATTAAATCATAATATACATGTTACAGGCAAAGTGTGAAATTCAGGCATTCTATAAAATGCCTAGGCAATGTATAGAATGCCTTATGGTTTCAGGCAAAGTATGAAATGATTGCTATTTCATACATTGCCTAGGCATTCTATAGAATGCCGAGTTGTCGTCTGGCAAAGTATGTAATTGGCTTACCCCCGCCATTTTCCCAGCCACTGATGTTGGCGGTGGAGCTTTGGTCCTTGTTTGATGATGGCGATCAAAGCCTGTGAGTGTTGAAAGATATTGTAAGACAGCACATTGCCGGTACGAGGTTTCACTACCAAATCACAGACAATATTTCCAAAAAATTTTCTTACGACGTCAGTGTATATCATCCGGCTGACATTCCACCAAGTTCGTAGTTCTCAGGGCCCTGAAGACAAAGAGGGCACAAGAAGTAGCACACCAGCTCGTAGATATATTTACGTTGCTTGGTGCTCCAGTGATTCTACAGTCCAACAACGGCAAGGAATTTGCAATGTGGTAAGCAGCCTAAGGGAGTACTGGCCCACCTTGAAGATCGTTCATGGTAAGCCGCGCCACATACAAAGCCAGGGGAGCGTCGAAAGAGCTAACTTGGACATCGAAAATATGCTGTGTGCTTGGATGCAAGATGAACTAACTTGCCACTTAAGTGAGGGGTTACGGTTCGTTCAACTGGTGAAGAACAGAGCTTTTCATTCTGGGATTAAAAGATCGCCATACGAAGCTCTCTTAGGCTGAAGAGGTAAAGTAGGCATCACAAAGTCGTCCCTACCTGCCGATGATTTACAAGATGTGGAAACAGAGGAAGACCTCGAAAAAATGATACAGAGCGTACATCAAGTGCTTTATTTTGTATTACTTCCCCTCTTAAATACGCAATCATCAATAAATTATCAATTTTACACTTTGACGAAACGAAATCCGGCATTCTATAGAATGCAAACGTTTTACAAATTTCATACTTTGACTGAAACCATGAGGCATTCTATACATTGCCTACGCATTCTATAGAATGCCTGATTTCACACATTGCCTGTACCATACATAGAGATCTTAACAAACAATAAGTGACATATTTTCAATATTTTTAAGCATGTAATAAAATGTGTATGTATGACAGTACACTTCCGTCGCTAGGTGTGGGTATATTTCTAGTAATTCGCTGCTCGATATAAATACCTTGTAAAAAGGGAAACTATGCATAGTTATTTCAATTACAGAAGAGGCAAACGATGTTTTTACAACAAAATGTGAAAATAGCTCAAATTACAATAATCGTTTCTTAAATTAGATCAATACATTTTTTTTTAAAATCCTTTTAAAAAACTATTTCGTTATATCTTTCTGTTTTTGATACTAATTTAAAAAAGACTTTAATGGTGTTGTTATGTATTCGTGTTTTTAAAATTAATTTGACAAAACTCTTTTGATCAGTCTTGATATAAAGAACAAAAAGCAATTAAAGAAGTGTACTTATAATTGTCCACATATTATTTGAAACAATGCATGTTGCGTAGCTTCCTTGTAATTATTGGAACTGTGTATATAATAGGATTTAATGCCGAGTTGATTGGAATAACCAGTACAGCTGACCAAGAGTAGGCTTCATTACCAAACTTGTAGCCAGAAAGTGATATAAATCCCATAACAGCAATGGGGAACCAACACAAGAAATCTGATATAGCAACAAAAGCTAGATTTTTGGCCAGAGCAAAATCAATATTTCTGGTTTTATTTAGCATAGAACTTTCTGGAAATTTATTTTTCGCAAACCAACCAAACACGGAAATCTGACCCATGAAAATGAAGAGAAATGTTAAAAAGTTGAGTAGAACTAAAACACAAAACGAATATTTCCAGCCCTTGTTTGTTACAATGTTTAATGGTAGAGACAAGCACATACTGTTGGATGAGTAAATATCCCAGTCAAGAGGAAAAGTTGGAATCAAGGCGAGTATAAAGCTAACGGACCAGGTCAATATAAGGGCACATTTTTCACCTTTTTTTGAGAAACCGTGCTCACCAAAAGGATAACGCATAATTAAATATCTATCTATTGTAATCAGACAAATAAAAAACGCTGACGATTCACTTGAAAATAAGGCTAAAAAACCAGCAAACTTGCAAATGTTTCCTGATCTCCACTTCGTATCATTTAAAACATAAAGACTTCTAAAATAACTATCAGCTGCTGCAATAACAAGCAGATAGAGCCCCATAATTAAATCAGACACACCGAGACAAGTCACAAAAAGACCATAAGATTTCTTTAAAGTCCCTTTGTCCCAAACTAATCTATAGACTACGACGAGCAGATTCGATACAAATGCTACAAGCCCAACTAGCCATAAAATTATTCGCTTGTTAGAGTCACCAATAAGATCCTTACATGAAGACAAATGAGGACCTTTGGGTGAAAAACATTTGTGTTGAGGGACTCGTGGGCCTGTTACTTGTGGACAGCAAAACTTATAGTCAGAAACAAGCAAAGACGTTTGTATTGTAAGATTTTCAAAATAGTTTGTCTTAATTTGTTGTAGTGATGTTTCTCTCAAGTCAAGGACTTTTAAATGAAAAGAAGTTTTCAATCCGATTGATTTAAAATTACTTATTTTGGTATAACTAAGATATAGATATTTTAAATAAACTAATTTGTCAAAGGTAGCTGAAGGAATACTATCAACGTTTGTATAAGAAAGGTCAATAGACTCTAAATATATTGGGAAATTTATTTCTGTTTCAATATTGAATTTAGCATTGTGAGAAAGATTTAAATATCTGAGTAGTTTTATAGAATGTATACCATCTAAGTTCTCACTTGCAGACAACCTGTTATAACTATATCCAAAGTAATCAGTTGAGAAATGTCTAAATCCTGGAAAAAATGATGCACATTTCTTATTCCACATTCTGACGCATGCATTTCTGCGTGATCAAATAATGAAAGAAATGGAATTTCTTCAGGATGTATTTTATAGTTACGTTTATAAACCAAAATATCAATACGTATTTCAAAATACCTTGTATTTATATACTGTTTTCTTTTCAATAACTGTTTTTTTGTGCCATTGAATACATTTAAAACCATTTCCACAAGGAAAATCACATATATATGCTTTAGAAAAAGGATTTATAATATATGGGTAATCTTGAATAAAGCAGGTTCGTTTAAATGTTGATTTCAGTCGCACAGAACAGTGAAAATATATACTCAGATCACTTTCAGAAGATTTAAAGAATAGCATTTAGGATTTTTATTATTTAATTCTTCTCCTAAAAAAATACAATATGATGACGTACATTTGATAAAATTAGCGGGACAAATTGCTTCACTACAGTTTCTTTCTTTTCCAAATGCATGACATTGCTAGCTACTGATCGTGAAAAATCACAATTCGGTCGGTTTTTATCAGACTCAAATAAAAAATTATAATTTTCCGAAGTTGTCAACTCTTCTTTTTGACTTAAACTCGTCTTACTTAGGTTTTTCTTCAACAAAATGTTTACATGGAACTATGTCATCCTTTTTTGAAAAATTATAGTCTTGTAATTGAAAAATACTTTCGTTTAGCATGTTTATATTTGGCTGGACATTTTTTGTGTGTATCATTTAATCCACTAACATTTATTTTATTTTCTCCATCAATATATTGTCCACTTATATTTACAATCTGATAGCTGTAATACTCTGTTTAGCGACGAATGTTTGTAAATATATTGAACAGGTGCGTTACAAAATGATCTTCTGTAGCTCTCATCTGAATGGCACTTAACAATGTGTTGACATAAAATATCACGATTATCGTCAACAGGGCAGTTTATTGGTAGTAAGTAGTTTTTCCTATGTGATATAAATTCCCATCGTAGATTTTGCTATCTTGTAGGAAACCATGAAAATAGTTTTTTGGTATTAAAGTGGGTTCCCCAACTGTAACTTTTTTGTAAGGGAGTTCAAATACCAGCGGGTGTCTTTTAATAATGGTATATAACGTTAAATCAAGCTCACATAATTTTAAACTATCTATTTTTTCATCACATGCTACAGACCACAACTGGTGTGAGTAAATCTTGTCGCTTTTATATCAGACCTACTCCACATGACAGAAATGTCGTCACGTGTTTTGAGAATGTAGCCTTAACATAACCAAAACTGTACACGAATCTTTGTTCGGATTAAGTGTATGAGTATTAGCTCATTTGCTCTTATGAAATATGGTTTTATAATTTTGTTTAATAAAAACAGCTGCCCTTAAGATATGAAGCCTTATAAGATTGATTTATTAACATCGATTTCACAAAGTTATAATTCTTCTTTTGAATATCTATGTGCTATTAGATCAAAATACACCTTTACACCCAGACATCGCATCCGAATTGAACGTTTAACATTGAATTGCCCAAAGAATAACATTTTTTATATTCTCCGTCCGAGCTATCGAATGAAATTTGATCTGAACTACAACCTTCGCATAGGAGTCCCTAAATACTTTATTAGAGGAATTTTTAAAATTTTTAGCTGTAAATCATAGATAAAAACAGTTTTTATAATATTATTTAAAATTGGTATACATATTTAAAATAATAAAAATTCTCGTTTCATTTTCATAAGTACTTGTTTGCCTCTCCTCCTGTAAAACATCATCGTCAATTAGTGGGTTCATAAATGGCTAGAATCATTACAATGATAGTTTTTTTGCCTTTCTTCTGCCCTCCTCAAACGACTCTTCGGCTAAAATATCGATATGTCTGCCTGAAATTTCATAGGGGGCACTGAAATTTGTTGTCGTAATATTATACTTTTATGGTTATCAGAAAACCTCTTCATTAAATGGTTTTACCATTACGCCTTCATGATTCGTGTAAGTTATTAAGGAAATTCTGTTTAAACTATTGGAGGAAAAATATTTGTGCATATGAAGAATATATTTCGTACTGGAAAACTAATCTCATCCCGACAGTCAAGAATTATCAAATGTCATATCTTGCCGTCAGCAGTCTTGTTGAAGCTGTAGAGGCAATTGGAGACACATTTCTGAAAATATAAAGAGATATAAACATGTTAACTATTAAAATTTGTTTATTGGATCAAACTATGAATATGACAATTGATTAGAGGAACAGATAAAATGTGATTGTCATTTCCGCTTTCATTTGGTTTTTTCAATGTTGTGATTAGTATATTTTAAATTAAATGTATTAAAATGTTAGAGGTGAATAAAATTAGATTGACGAAACTCAATTTTTTTTCAAGCATACTAAATCGATTGCCTCAGGCGTAAATACTGCAATTTATTTGTTATAAAAAGAAAATTATTTTAAGTAAAAAAATGTTAACATCATGTCTAAGACAATTTAAGTTTATCAATTTAAAAAAATCGCTATGTCCTTGTTGACAAATATTTTTTTTAGCAACTAATTATTTTACACGCACGCACGCAGGCATACAAAAACAGTGTGTAATTTTTTAAAAACTATTTATTCAATTGAATTAACACATCAGAGCTCAAATCTAGCTTGGGAAAAACTGACATCGCCTGCATCAAGCCATGGATTTTCTATACTAAACAACCCGTAAAACAAAGTTTTTGACTATAAATCCCTTATATATGAGACATAACTAACAGTATTGATTTATTTTCAACATTTACAGACTGAATCTGTCTTAACACAAGTTTGCTTCATAACCCTAGTGAGTGCGGTAGGGATGCTCAGATGTGAGCGAAGTTAAGAAAGAGAGAAAAATAAGGGAAAAAAGATAAGAAAGAAAAACGTCAATGGTACTCACCGCTTCGCCTTGACCGAGCTCAGCAGTGACACGTGTCGTTATTAAACAAATGGTAAACAAAGCGCACTACGTCGCTTTCGTTCGGGTCGCCTCTTCCTCAATGCGTCTAGTACACATATTTTCACGTGGAGGAAAAACAATAACAATCGTGAATTAACATTTACATACCGTGAATATAAGGATAACTAACATGCTCATAATTTAATTACGACGTATAATAGATGCGATCTGAATTTTGACACGATGCGGTGTCGTATCGATCGATCTGAAATTTTGATCCGATGCATTTGTTAGGTTAGAGGAGTTCTGTTGCTTGCTAGATAGATGTGTGCCCAAATTTCACGTTCTGATCGGATCATATGATCATTGGAGAATAGAACAAGTGGAGAATATCTAAAGAAAAGTGGGGTCATATTTTGTGATTCTGTTTTTTTTTCGCCCCCCTCCGTTCGCCCACCCAAGACCCAAACAAGCAAAGACCCCCCAACCCCCCCGCCCCACGCCCAATCCCATAAGAAGAAAGAACATAAGACAGGAGACGGCGGTGTGAAGCGTGTTTTTGTGTGATGTGAATGAAGGTTATTTTGAAAGTTTAATATGAATGGAAAATTATATAAGGGGATTTAAATAAAACAAACCGTATTAAAATAATATAATTAAAAAAAATAAAATAAAAAATATAAAATAAAAACAAAGTTTTAGTTTTTGGTTTGGACTATATAAAATCCCTTTTATATATGAGGACATAACTAACAGTATTGATTATTTTCAAACATTTACAGATCTGAATCTGTCTTAACTCAACTTTGCTTCTAACCCTAGTGGGGGGGGGTGGGTAATCGGGGGGTGGATGGTGGGGGGGGGGATGAGAGGGCTCGAGATGAGAGTTAGGAGAGGGGTCAGGGTGGGTGGGGTCGAGGGGGGGGAGGAGAGGCGAGAGAGGGAGAGGATGGAAAGGGAGGAGTGGATGAGACGGAGAGGAAGAGGTTGAGTGAGGGGGGGGAGAGTGAGAGAGGGGAAAAGAAGGAAAAAGAGAGGAAAAAAGGGAAAGGATGAGAGAAGAGGAGGAGGAGAGGGGAAAAAAAAGTCTGGTCACTCGATTCGCTTGACGAGCTCAGAGTGACACGTAAAATGTAAACAAAAGCGCCCGTTCGCTTCGTTGTGTCGCCTCCCTCCAGTTTGGGGGGGGTGAGGTGGTTTGGTTGTGGGGATGTTCCCCCCCCCGCGGTGCGAACGCGTTTTATTCATAACATTTTATTGTGGCTTTAACGTGGGCTAGATCCCACGCCCCTCAGCCCGTGAGGCGAGCGCATATTGACTTCGTATTAGTAATATCTTAAACTGTATTCTCCAGTCAATCTATTTGCTTTAAGTAATTTTAAGAGATTTCATCATTTGATAAATGCGAAAATAAATGATGGTAGTGCAAGGAGCATAGCATCTAGACAAGTTGTCCTCAAATAATGATGGTAGTGCAAGGAGCATAGGCAATCTAGACAAGTTGTCCTCAAATAAATGATGGTAGTGCGCAAGGAGCATAGGCATATCTAGACAAGTTGTCCTCAAATAAATGATGGTAGTGCAAGGAGCATAGGCAATCTAGACAAGTTGTCCTCAAATAAATGATGGTAGTGCAAGGAGCATAGGCAATCTAGACAAGTTGTCCTCAATAAATGATGGTAGTGCAAGGAGCATAGGCAATCTAGACAAGTTGTCCTCAAATAAATGATGGTAGTGCAAGGAGCATAGGCAATCTAGACAAGTTGTCCTCAAATAAATGATGGTAGTGCAAGGAGCTAGGCAATCTAGACAAGTTGTCCTCAAATAAATGATGGTAGTGCAAGGAGCATAGGCAATCTAGACAAGTTGTCCTCAAATAAATGATGGTAGTGCAAGGAGCATAGGCAATCGATAGACCAGCTGTCCTCAAATTTTGAGGTTTGAAATCAATCTAACCAAGAACACCACTATATCTTATAAAATTGAAATCACAATCAAAATATTACTTGTGCACGAGGCTTGAAATAATATTAATGTCTAATGTTTATATTAGTGCATTTAAAATTTGTTTGACATTTAAAACACAATAGAATTGCGAAATCACATCAATAAAAACTTTTCAATATTATGTAGCGATGTGTTTAAAGAGATCAAATTTTCAATACCTGGCTTCAATTAATCCTGCTATGACTTAATTAACTTTATTATTATTTATTATAACTTGGCCTTAAATTAAATATTTGGCCTTAAAGGTACATTTTTGTTGAGACTAAACACTGAATATAATCACATTGCAAGTAGAATTCAATGGTAATATTATGTATTTAATATTTCATAAAATACTTCCTTAAATTTCCTTTTGGAACAAGGAACCTAAGTCAAAGACATCCGCTGTGAACGGTCTGTTGCCACTTTCCCCAGCTCTTTCCTGTTCTCTCTGCCTCACCAATCACACCACGTCTTTATGGCGTCGTGGGTCTTACTCGTCGTCGTTTGACATGTGCCTTCTGTTCAACTGCTTGTCTTGTGCTTTCTGTTCTAGTGCTTGTCTTGTGTCTTCTGTTCTAGTGCTTGTCTTGTGCCTTCTGTTCTAGGGCTTGTCTTGTGCCTTATGTTCTAGTGCTTGTCTTGTACATTCTGTTCTAGTGCTTGTGTTGTACATTCTGTTCTAGGGCTTGTCTTGTTCATTCTGTTCTAGTGCTTGTCTTGTGCCTTCTGTTCTAGTGCTTTTCCTGTGCCTTTTGTTCCAGTGCTTGTCTTGTGCCTTCTGTTCTAGTGCTTGTCTTGCGCCTTCAGTTCTAGTGCTTGTTTTGTGCCTTCTGTTCTAGGGCTTGTCTTGTGCCTTCTGTTCTAGTGCTTGTCTTGTGCCTTCTGTTCCAGTGCTTGTCTTGTGCCTTTTGTTCTAGTGCTTGTCTTGTGCCTTTTGTTCCAGTGCTTGTCTTGTGCCTTCTGTTCTAGTGCTTTTCCTGTGCCTTTTGTTCCAGTGCTTGTCTTGTGCCTTCTGTTCTAGTGCTTGTCTTGCGCCTTCAGTTCTAGTGCTTGTCTTGTGCCTTCTGTTCTAGGGCTTGTCTTGTGCCTTCTGTTCTAGTGCTTGTCTTGTGCCTTCTGTTCCAGTGCTTGTCTTGTGCCTTTTGTTCTAGTGCTTGTCTTGTGCCTTTTGTTCCAGTGCTTGTCTTGTGCCTTCTGTTCTAGTGCTTGTCTTGCGCCTTCAGTTCTAGTGCTGGTCTTGTGCCTTCTGTTCCAGTGCTTGTCTTGTGCCTTTTGTTCTAGTGCTTGTCTTGTGCCTTTTGTTCCAGTGCTTGTCTTGTGCCTTCTGTTTCAGTGCTTGTCTTGTGCCTTTTGTTCTAGTGCTTGTCTTGTGCCTTTTGTTCCAGTGCTTGTCTTGTGCCTTCTGTTCTAGTGCTTTTCCTGTGCCTTTTGTTCCAGTGCTTGTCTTGTGCCTTCTGTTCTAGTGCTTGTCTTGCGCCTTCAGTTCTAGTGCTTGTCTTGTGCCTTCTGTTCTAGGGCTTGTCTTGTGCCTTCTGTTCTAGTGCTTGTCTTGTGCCTTCTGTTCCAGTGCTTGTCTTGTGCCTTCTGTTCTAGGGCTTGTCTTGTGCCTTATGTTCTAGTGCTTGTCTTGTACATTCTGTTCTAGTGCTTGTGTTGTACATTCTGTTCTAGGGCTTGTCTTGTTCATTCTGTTCTAGTGCTTGTCTTGTGCCTTCTGTTCTAGTGCTTTTCCTGTGCCTTTTGTTCCAGTGCTTGTCTTGTGCCTTCTGTTCTAGTGCTTGTCTTGCGCCTTCAGTTCTAGTGCTTGTCTTGTGCCTTCTGTTCTAGGGCTTGTCTTGTGCCTTCTGTTCTAGTGCTTGTCTTGTGCCTTCTGTTCCAGTGCTTGTTTTGTGCCTTTTGTTCTAGTGCTTGTCTTGTGCCTTTTGTTCCAGTGCTTGTCTTGTGCCTTCTGTTCTAGTGCTTTTCCTGTGCCTTTTGTTCCAGTGCTTGTCTTGTGCCTTCTGTTCTAGTGCTTGTCTTGCGCCTTCAGTTCTAGTGCTTGTCTTGTGCCTTCTGTTCTAGGGCTTGTCTTGTGCCTTCTGTTCTAGTGCTTGTCTTGTGCCTTCTGTTCCAGTGCTTGTCTTGTGCCTTTTGTTCTAGTGCTTGTCTTGTGCCTTTTGTTCCAGTGCTTGTCTTGTGCCTTCTGTTCTAGTGCTTGTCTTGCGCCTTCAGTTCTAGTGCTGGTCTTGTGCCTTCTGTTCTAGGGCTTGTTTTGTGCCTTCTGTTCCAGTGCTTGTCTTGTGCCTTTTGTTATAGTGCTTGTCTTGTGCCTTCTGTTCTAGGGCTTGTCTTGTGCCTTCTGTTCTAGTGCTTGTCTTGTGCCTTCTGTTCCAGTGCTTGTCTTGTGCCTTTTTTTCTAGTGCTTGTCTTGTGCCTTTTGTTCCAGTGCTTGTCTTGTGCCTTCTGTTCTAGTGCTTGTCTTGCGCCTTCAGTTCTACTGCTGGTCTTGTGCCTTCTGTTCTAGGGCTTGTCTTGTGCTTATGTTCTATTGCTTGTCTTGTACATTCTGTTCTAGTGCTTGTGTTGTACATTCTGTTCTAGGGCTTGTCTTGTTCATTCTGTTCTAGTGCTTGTCTTGTGCCTTCTGTTCTAGTGCTTTTCCTGTGCCTTTTGTTCCAGTGCTTGTCTTGTGCCTTCCGTTCTAGTGCTTGTCTTGCGCCTTCAGTTCTAGTGCTTGTCTTGTGCCTTCTGTTCTAGGGCTTGTCTTGTGCCTTCTGTTCTAATGCTTGTCTTGTGCCTTCTGTTCCAGTGCTTGTCTTGTGCCTTTTGTTCTAGTGCTTGTCTTGTGCCTTTTGTTCCAGTGCTTGTCTTGTGCCTTCTGTTCTAGTGCTTTTCCTGTGCCTTTTGTTCCAGTGCTTGTCTTGTGCCTTCTGTTCTAGGGCTTGTTTTGTGCCTTCTGTTCCAGTGCTTGTCTTGTGCCTTCTGTTATAGTGCTTGTCTTGTGCCTTCTGTTCTAGGGCTTGTCTTGTGCCTTCTGTTCTAGTGCTTGTCTTGTGCCTTTTGTTCTAGTGCTTGTCTTGTGCCTTTTGTTCCAGTGCTTGTCTTGTGCCTTCTGTTCTAGTGCTTGTCTTGCGCCTTCAGTTCTAGTGCTGGTCTTGTGCCTTCTGTTCTAGGGCTTGTTTTGTGCCTTCTGTTCCAGTGCTTGTCTTGTGCCTTTTGTTATAGTGCTTGTCTTGTGCCTTCTGTTCTAGTGCTTGTCTTGTGCCTTCTGTTCTAGTGTTCGTCTTGTTCATTCTATTCTAGTGCTTGCCTTGTTCATTCTATTCTAGTACTTGTCTTGTAAATTCTATTCTAGTGCTTTCCTTGTTCATTCTATTCTAGTGCTTGTCTTGTACATTCTATTCTAGTGCTTGCCTTGTACAATATATTCTAGTGCTTTCCTTGTACATTATATTCTAGTGTATGTCTTGTTCATTCTTTTCTAGTGTTTGCCTTGTGCATTCTATTCTAGTGCTTGTCTTGTATATTCTATTCTAGTGCTTGCCTTGTACAATATATTCCAGTGCTTTCCTTGTACATTATATTCTAGTGTATGTCTTGTTCATTCTTTTCTAGTGTTTGCCTTGTGCATTCTATTCTAGTGCTTGTCTTGTATATTCTATTCTAGTGCTTTCCTTGTACATTATATTCTAGTGTATGTCTTGTTCATTCTTTTCTAGTGTTTGCCTTGTGCATTCTATTCCAGTGCTTGTCTTGGTTTATTGTTGTTGTCTTTCCTTAGGGTTTGACTATCCATCTCTATTTTATTTCTTGGATTTTTTGTTGTTGTCCCATTGTTTGGTATCTTCAATATTGTCGAGCCATTTAATTTTAATATATTTCTCTAATATCTGTTGATAAATTTCTGAATTCTGTTTCTGTCATTCTCCATGTTTCGGATCCATAAGACTGCCTTTACGTAGAAATTAAAACATTCTTATTTTAGTTATAATGAAGATGAATGATGATTTCACAACTGGCTTTATTTGATATACTCATTCGGCGTATTATGTCTTCTTCTGTTCCTCCAGACATGTCGACCACGGTGTCACGAAGCTACTTGGTCTGTGTTTTAGTTTTCTATTTTTTTGGTGGTCTCCATCTGTTTTATGGTTTATGAATACTTAAATAATAAGGAGGCTCAGCTTGGCCTAGAAGAACTGTAACGTAGCACGGATATTGACCCGATTTAACGTGCGATGTGCTGGCTTTCACAAAAAAAAATGGCCACACTATCTTGTCTAACATCAGAGATAAGCGAGCAGAAAAGCACATAAACTGAAATGAAAACACTGTTAACTGTATTTCCAGTAATATACAATGCAATTTTAAGTCCAAGGGCAGTGATTGGAACCTAGGGCACGCGTGTCACAGTCGGCACGTAGAGCCTTATCAGCCGGCATGCGAACAAAATATTAATTTCTTATTCGAAACATCAAAGCCAAAACACAATTTTCGTGTTTCATTGGAAATAAGTAGGTTTTGGTTGACTTTTTGGCACGCGGCCCAAATAAGTTTCGTCACCACTGGACTAGCGCAAAAAAAGTCAGACCTTCATTTTCAAATAGATGTACAATTACTTATTTGTATTTCTCGTGGTTCCTATAAAATTATCAATTTCATGTTATTTTAGCAGGCGCTACTGTTCAAATATAAATCAATTTTAAAAACTTGTAGCAATAAATTTGTGTCGTGTTCGGGAGGGGGGTCCATTCCCTAAAATTATTTATAGAAAAAAATAAATATTTTTTTAAATTAGAATGTAGTATTTTAGTTACAATTCTCAGAAGATGGGTAAAATTTGACAATTGAGATCTTTTGTCTAGGCCGTTGAATAAAGCGAATGATCGGTTGAATTCTTTTAATAACATTTATCTAATCAGCTTTTGGTTGAAAGGACAATCACAACTCGTCACAATGTGAGTTTAAAACAAAACAAAAACAAAACAAAATCAAATGCTGAAGCCTTCTGTTATCAGACAATAGCACAACGTAATCCATTTTAAACTCTTAATGAAAAGATTTCCAATACAAAAACCTTACAGGACTGTACAAGTGAAATATCAGGTCATTCGGTAACTTGTTCCAAAGGCGGAGTCCATGTGGGCTCGGGTAAATGTGAGGTCTGCTGCAACACGACTAGCTGCGTACAGAGCACCGTCACCAAACTGAGCTCTGCTGAACTTGTCAATACGGGTAACTCTAACTGTTGAATGGGGGTTACGGGGATTTAATAAAATGCTTAAAATATGTAAGACTGCACTTAAAACACATCTCTTCAAACTTTACTTCCAAAATTAATTAAGCAAACGATCAAGCATTTCTTTAAACGATAAACGTAGCTTATATGGAACTCAATGTCATCATATGTTGTAGTTAGGATATGAATGATTCACATTGACTGCAGCGGTAATTGTATGTGTATTAAAATGTTTTATGTGAAGGTTCTGTGATTCTAGTTTCTTACCGGGGTACAGTGCTATAGAAATTATCAGTTAATATTTTTTTATGCGTGAGGTACCATGTCAAATAATGAATTTTAATAAAACGGCTGTATAGATGTTGTCTTATTTCTTAAACTTCTTTTAAAATTAATAAACTTCCGCGAATTAGCGTTTAATTATTTTCACTTTATTTGCTAGGCTGATTTTGTACAAGAGATATTTTGATTCAAGTATTTTTTTCCTGTCATTTCCTGAGATCTAGAGAAATAAATCCATGACAGGTTCAGCTCGCAGGCAGTTTTATCCTCCAAACTATGACAGTTGTTGAGATATTGTTATTGGTTAATTTGGATTTGCGCGTTAATAATGTAATTTGGCGCACGGTGCTTGTTATATTGAACGCGCTTCTGTTATCATGCGTTGTTAGGGAAAGCGTCGTGGTAACGGTTAGGCAGTCGAGAGATAGACTGATAGAGATGCACCATTGATGTTGTAGAACAGTGGTTCCCAAAGTGGTCCCTACGGGCCCCCAGGGATCCCCGGTACCATTCAGGGGGTCCGTGGGCAAGTTTTGAATTTAAAAAGGGATCCATGGGTGCAAACAATTTTGTGAACTACTGTTGTAAAAGGAAGAAGTGCCTTGTAGAGAGAGATATTAAACGTATGTAATTCCTGATTGGTGTCGTTGAGTTATAGCCCTTTCTTTTGTGGATGTACCGATATTAAAACCAAGACCGAAACAACAATAGTCAATTTAACAACGTCACTTCTTCACATAGTCGGGGTTAACATGAATTCGAAGTTGTCAACGATTCACACATAACTATAGAAAAATTATGGCTTGTAGAAAGATAATAGGTAGGAATATATGGACGGAATCTTCCTACAAAGTAATACATTGCTACATTCATATAAGCTTTACATATTTTTTTCTGTTTTTTTCTGTTGTGATCGATTTGTAGAGTTTTTTAAAATTTTATTTAGTATATTGATTTTTGTGGAATGGATTTCTACTTGTATGTTTGCATTTTTTTTATGTCAAGCGCTGTGAGCCCGGTTTCTTAGAGGTGTACAACGTTATATATATATATGTTCAATTTATTATTATTATCATTATTATAATGATTATTAAAATAAAATAAAAATACACATCAACTTTAAATCAAATCACGATTAATCTCGTTCTTTACTTTCAGTTGATGGGCCCTCATGTCCTGGTGATACAACTGGGACTGAATGCGGCCACGGGGAGGTGAGATATGTGTAACGTAGGTCAACGGAACTTCATATTTTATAAATAGGTTCCCTTGAATTGCCAAGCAAGTCTAATTATGTTTAAAGACGTATTTCAGAGACCTTGTTTCTTTGGGGTATCGCCTCATAAAAAATAACAAGGAAAACAAAGGTCATCAACAAAATAAATAAATAAATATGCAGATACCCGAAAAATTCCAATGGAAAATAGCTCACTAATTTAATAAGCATTTTTGAAGCTCATCATGCATTTTATTTGTATTCACACACACACACAATCGCACTTTAACTTGCATATGTAATTCATGTCATGGTTGTTTTAAATAATAATTCAGATATTTTATTCATGAGATAATTCAATATACATAATTTGCAATGTATGTAACGTCCGTCTGTCACGTCCGTCTGTCACGTCATTCCGTCCCATCCGTCACGCTGCTAATTTTAGAAAGCAGCGCACCAAATTACTGCACCAAAAATAACCCTTTTCGAACGTTCCACATTAAATTGTTCAATATGAAATTAATGAATAAAATAAATGACATATCTGTATTACATTATTTCTTTATTCTGATGTGTATTTTTTCAAAATAAAATAGATTTCAGCTGAAATTTATTTATTTTGAAAACTTCCGTCACTTTTTTTTAACGGTAATGGTTAAAACTTAAAGGATCTCTCAAGATACTATACTGTACTTTTGATACCTCATGACTCCGTATACCATTGTACTTTTGACATCTCATGACTCCGTATACCATTGTACTTTTGACATCTCATGACTCCGTATACCATTGAACTTTTGACATCTCATGACTCCGTATTATTGTACTTTTGACAACTCATGACTCCGTATACCATTGTTCTTTTGACATCTCATGACTCCGTATACCATTGTACTTTTGACATCTCATGACTCCGTATACCATTGTACTTTTGACATCTCATGACTCCGTATACCATTGTACTTTTGACATATCATGACTCCGTATACCATTGTACTTTTGACATCACATGACTCCGTATACCATTGTACATTTGACATCTCATGACTCCGTATCCATTGTACTTTTGACATCTCATGACTCCGTATACCATTGTACTTTTGACATATCATGACTCCGTACACCACTGTACTTTTGACATCTCATGATTCCGTATACCATTGTACTTTTGACATCTCATGACTCCGTATACCATTGTACTTTTGACATCTCATGACTCCGTATACTGTTGTACTTTTGACATCTCATGACTCCGTATACCATTGTACTTTTGACATCTCATGACTCCGTACACCATTGTACTTTTGACATCTCATGACTCCGTATACCATTGTACTTTTGACATCTCATGACACCGCATACCATAGTACTTTTGACATATCATAACTCTGTACACCATTGTACTTTTGACATCTCATGACTCCGTATACCATTGTACTTTTGACATCTCATGACTCCGTACACCATTGTACTTTTGACATCTCATGACTCCATATACCATTGTACTTTTGGCATCTCATGACTCCGTATACCATTGTACTTTTGACATCTCATGACTCCGTATACAATTGTACTTTTGACATCTTTGGATTCTCTGCACTCTGCGACTCTGTGTACCATGGCACTTTTAGCGAACCCAAAGTAGATTTTTATGATACTGAGATGAGCGTATCAAAAGGATGTAGATGATGTACACTTCTAGAGTTTAGAAGTGAGGATCTTAACGGAGGATTAAACGAAAGTACCACAAAAAAAAACAACAAACTCTGTCTCTCTTTAGTCCCTTTAGGATTAAATCTTGTTCATAATTACTTTGACTGTTAACTTTCACTGTATGCCGGTGCTTACTGAACTTATTTCCGTTGTTGCTGAATTTGTATTTAGATTTTAAATACCTCGGCGTGACTTGACTACATGAATCCTTTTCAGGTGTGCGCCGTCACTTACGTAGGCCATCAATACACCATGAAATGCCAGAGAGCGCATGTAAGTTTTCTGTGACTGTAGAACGATGCCCACAAAGTTCAATTATTGACATTGAAAAATAAACATTTTTATGAACCAGATTTTAATGTGTGCGTCAGTCAACTTTAAGCGCATTACAACTCCGTTGATTGCGGAAAGCAAAACAGCTAGAGACTTAACAGACACCACTTCCCATTAATTATTAGTTATGGGTTGTCGCGAAGTTTTCGAAGCATCGCATATATTTCATAAATAGATGTTGCTTTAGAATAACAGCTCAAGTGACTCTCTTGAAAAAAAAATTGTCCTTGTCTGATAGCTAAATAAAAACAAAAATATTTTTTAAATATTCTTTCATTTCAAGGCTTAACATTAACATTTTTTAAATCTTATGAAAGAAATAACGATAAGTATGAAATTTTCCTGCGTTCGATAACTTTTACCGCAGTTGAATTATTCGTTTAATTCACAACATTTGCGTATCCAGGAGTGTGCTGTGGCAACATCAGACCCGTGGGGACCTTGTCCTAAAGGTGGGGTTGAAGTTGACTATGACGTCTGCGAGATCTGCTGCAATACAACATCTTGTGTGTATGACATCGTCAGCAAACTGACTTTGAATGCAACAGCCACACCCACCACAACCACTGCAGTCACAATTGAGACAAGTAACGAGTCAGACGTCATGTCCATTTTATGCTTACCTTAGTTTCATCTGATACAAGTTTGATCGCATAAGTTCTTTTTTCCCCAAGTCCCAAGATGTTTAGAATGAAGGAAAGCGTGTAATTGATTCCTTATTATAGAACAGGGTTCTCCAAACTTTTCTGCCGGAGGGCCGCATTAAGTGTCAAGCAGCAGTTTGGGTGCTGATAAGCACTAGAGCTCTTAATAAGAAAGAATCAAAACATAGATGTTGTTTCTAATTATATATTTAATAATATTTAATAATACATTGATGAAATGCATATGAACACCTGTATTAGTTGGAATGTTGAAATTGTTTCCTTGATGCCAAAATAGTAGATATTTCTGGCTTTAGATTTGATGTCTCTAACAAAAGTGACTTGAGATTATCATCAGACAAGTTAGTTCTCAAATATTTCTTTACGTATTTCTTCATTGAAAATGTCTGTTCGCATAAGTATGTTGTTCCAAAGATTGAAAGGTATCTTGATGCAAAAGCTTTGACAGCAAAGTCCTTCTTGGTCAAAAACTGGTAAAAACTCAAAAGTCCTTCTTTGAACTTGTCCCTAAAGAGGTCATTTGCTTGCAAATCAATGACCTCCAGCTGCAGTTCATCTGAGCAACTGGCCACATCTGCCTCAAAAGGAGAAGCCACATGTATTCATGGTTAATCTTTTTCATCGGCTATCTTCCTTTCTCCCCAGCCCCCCCCCCTTTAAATCAAATCACGATTAATCTCATTCTTTACTTTCAGTTACTGGGCCCTCATGTCCTGGTGATACATCTGGGACTGAATGCGGCCACGGGGAGGTGAGATATGTGTAACGTATAGGTTAAAGGAACTTCATATTTTATAAATAGGTTCCCTTGAATTGCCAAGCAAGTCTAATTATGTTTAAAGACATATTTCAGAGACTTTGTTTCTTTGGGGTATCGCCTCATAAAAAAATAACAAGGAAAACAAAGGTCATCAACAAAATAAATAAATAAATATGCAGATACCCAAAAAATTTTAATCGAAAATAGCTCACTAATTTAATAAGCATTTTTGAAGCTCATCATGCATTTTATTTGTATTCACCCCCCCCCCACACACACAATCGCACTTTAACTTGCATATGTAATTCATGTCATGGTTGTTTTAAATAATAATTCAGATATTTTATTCATGAGATAATTCAATATACATAATTTGCAATGTATGTCACGTCCGTCTGTCACGTCCTTCCGTCCCGTCCGTCACGCTACTAATTTTAGAAAGCAGCGCACCAAATTACTGCACCAAAAATAACCCTTTTCGAACGTTCCACATTAAATTGTTCAATATGAAATTAATGAATAAAATAAATGACAGATCTGTATTACATTATTTCTTTATTCTGATGTGTATTTTTTTCAAAATAAAATAGATTTCAGCTGAAATTTATTTATTTTGAAAACTTCCGTCACTTTTTACCGGTAATGAATAAAACTTGAAGGATCTCTCAAGATAGTATATATCTTGTTGCAAATGGGCCAGATGCGTGGGATTCTCAATGGCATCTTCCAATTATAAATCTTGTACTTTTGACATCTCATGACTCCTTTTGCCATTGTACTTTTGACATCTCCTGACTCCGTACACCATTGTACTTTTGACATCTCATGACTCCGTACACCATTGTACTTTTGACATCTCATGACTCCATACACCATTGTACTTTTGACATCTCATGACTCCGTACACCATTGTACTTTTGACATCTCATGACTCCGTACACCATTGTACTTTTGACATCTCATGACTCCGTACACCATTGTACTTTTGACATCTCATGACTCCGTACACCTTTGTACTTTTGACATCTCATGAATCCGTACACCATTGTACTTTTGACATCTCATGACTCCGTATACAATTGTACTTTTGACATCTTTGGATTCTCTGCACTCTGCGACTTCGTGTACCATGGTACTTTTAGCGAACCCAAAGTAGATTTTTATGATACTGAGATGAGCGTATCAAAAAGATATAGATGATGTACACTTCTAGAGTTTAGAAGTGAGGATCTTAACGGAGGATTAAACGAAAAGTACCACAAAAAAAAACAACAAACTCTGTCTCTCTTTAGTCCCTTTAGGATTAAATCTTGTTCATAATTACTTTGACTGTTAACTTTCACTGTATGCCGGTGCTTACTGAACTTATTTCCGTTGTTGCTGAATTTGTATTTAGATTTTAAATACCTCGGCGTGACTTGACTACATGAATCCTTTTCAGGTGTGCGCCGTCACTTACGTAGGCCATCAATACACCATGAAATGCCAGAGAGCGCATGTAAGTTTTCTGTGACTGTAGAACGATGCCCACAAAGTTCAATTATTGACATTGAAAAATAAACATTTTTATGAACCAGATTTTAATGTGTGCGTCAGTCAACTTTAAGCGCATTACAACTCCGTTGATTGCGGAAAGCAAAACAGCTAGAGACTTAACAGACACCACTTCCCATTAATTATTAGTTATGGGTTGTCGCGAAGTTTTCGAAGCATCGCATATATTTCATAAATAGATGTTGCTTTAGAATAACAGCTCAAGTGACTCTCTTGAAAAAAAAATTGTCCTTGTCTGATAGCTAAATAAAAACAAAAATATTTTTTAAATATTCTTTCATTTCAAGGCTTAACATTAACATTTTTTAAATCTTATGAAAGAAATAACGATAAGTATGAAATTTTCCTGCGTTCGATAACTTTTACCGCAGTTGAATTATTCGTTTAATTCACAACATTTGCGTATCCAGGAGTGTGCTGTGGCAACATCAGACCCGTGGGGACCTTGTCCTAAAGGTGGGGTTGAAGTTGACTATGACGTCTGCGAGATCTGCTGCAATACAACATCTTGTGTGTATGACATCGTCAGCAAACTGACTTTGAATGCAACAGCCACACCCACCACAACCACTGCAGTCACAATTGAGACAAGTAACGAGTCAGACGTCATGTCCATTTTATGCTTACCTTAGTTTCATCTGATACAAGTTTGATCGCATAAGTTCTTTTTTCCCCAAGTCCCAAGATGTTTAGAATGAAGGAAAGCGTGTAATTGATTCATTATTATAGAACAGGGTTCTCCTAACTTTTCTGCCGGAGGGCCGCATTAAGTGTCAAACAGCAGTTTGGGTGCTGATAAGCACTAGAGCTCTAAATAAGAAAGAATCAAAACATAGATGTTGTTTCTAATTAAATATTTAATAATATTTAAAAATACATTGATGCACTGCACATGAACACCTGTATTAGTGGGAATGGTGGAATTGTTTCCTTGATGCCAAAATAGTAGATATTTCTGGCTTTAGATTTGATGTCTCTAACAACAGTGACTTGAGATTATCATCAGACAAGTTAGTTCTCAAATATTTTTTCACATATTTCTTCATTGAAAATGTCTGTTCGCATAAGTATGTTGTTCCAAAGATTGAAAGGCATCTTGATGCAAAAGCTTTGACAGCAAAGTCCTTCTTGGTCAAAAACTGGTAAAAACTCAAAAGTCCTTCTTTGAACTTGTCCCTAAAGAGATCATTTGCTTGCAAATCAATGACCTCCAGCTGCAGTTCATCTGATCAACTGGCCACATCTGCCTCAAATGGAGAAGCCACATGTATTGATGGTTAATCTTTTTCATCGGCTATCTTCTTGTGCCCCCCCACCCACAATCCCCCCAAGCATACATTTTATTTTTAAAAAAGCCTATCAATTTTTTTTGAAATAGCCTCATTTCTTCTGCCTTTGAATCCAAGTCACAAAACCGCTCCTGAAACCGCAGCTGGAGTTCTTTGGTTATCTCGCATGCAAATGATGTGGGGAACTCAACTGTTGCTTCAGCCATGAAGACCTTGCACTGCTGAAGGTGTGTCAAGTTGTTGGCCTGTACTTGTTCCAAAAACAAGACAAGTTTAGATCTGAAGGCCGTTAGGTGATTGTATAGATCAGAAACTAGATTTGTCTCTCCTTGTAGTTTCAGGCTTACAAATTTTAAATGACCAGTAATGTCTGCAGCTAGGGCCAATGTCCATACCCACTCTTCATCAGACAGTAATGGCTGTGACTTTCTTTACTTTTAAGGAAGTCATGTATTTCCTTTCTTAATTCAAATACTCTACTCAGAAATTTCTCACAACTTAGCCATTTTACAACTGTGTAATATGGTCAATCTTGCGATTCTGTGTCTGTATCTTTCAACATGTCTCTGAACTGTCTATGGTTGAGACCATGTGACCTTATTAAATTCACCATCTTCACCACAGGATTCAGTACGCTGTTAATGTCCACTACAGGTAAAAATAATATCTTTTGTTTTTTAGATTAAAAGGTCTCCAGGGGCCGGATGAGAGGGCCTCGCGGGCCGCATCTGACACGCGGGCCGTAGTTTGGAGACCCTTGTTATAGAATACTTTTTATATGAGGAAAAAAAGACCAAAATGAAATACTTCAAATAAATTTAAATAAAAATTAGATTGAAGCCAGTCCTGATGAAATTTGTAGTAACAAAACATTTTAACAAATCGAGTTAATACATTGTAAGCAACCTCGCTGGTAGTGGTGGTAAGGACCTCGTTGCTGGTTGGACTATAAACTGCTTCACTCTTTTCTTATTTCCTAGGCACACTTGTCTTCCCGTACTCAATCTCAAACACCAAACTCCAAGACTGCATGTCCACTAATTAATTCCTTTATTGATTCACTTGTTTTCTCTTCTCCACATAACACTTGTCTACTTCAATTTGTCTTACTTCAAACTGCCTAAAAACCACTCACAATCTTTCTCTTACTTCAAACTGCCCAAAGTCCACTCACAATCTTTCTCTTACTTCAAACTGCCCAAAGTCCACCCCATATCTTTCTCTTACTTCAAACTGCCCAAAGTCCACTCACAATCTTTCTCTTACTTCAAACTGTCCAAAGTCCACTCACAATCTACCAGTTCGAAAACCACTGACCAAACAACTAACCCATTCGTCCCTAGTGGTCCGTCCCCCCGAGTCTGCCCTTAGTTCTCCCCATTGCTTACACTCTACACAGTTATAACCTTCAAACTCCTTTCCGGATTCCAGCCTAATGTTCGAAGTACGCCCCTCTCTAGTCTGTCAGTCATCTAGTTCCGCCCCCTAGATTAAGACTAGTGTGGAGTTTTGGCCCTGTTTGACATAGTCGTCTCTGGTGAAACCCCCACCATTCCCCCACCCCCCTATGCCAGGCCACCTGGCACTTGTGGTCATTTATCTACCCTCGGTATTTAAAACACCTCTCGGTTATTCCGCGGTCGGCTACCTTCTTTCATCTCCCAACTCAAGCGAGATAACGTTTAGCGCCAGAACTCCACATCTAGCGACCCCAGTTCCGTAACCATCTGCACGCTCTCGGTCGTCATTGCCCCCATTTCAAAGGACCTCGCGCGGCATCTGTCCGTGGCGGTAAATCTGGGAATGCAAATTAACCTAACCGCCCCCATATCTCCACAAAATATTAACATTAATATGTTCATATATATATATATATACAACCTTCCTCATTTTCTATTACATAAAGTCTTGTTGATTGTAATGTTATCATTTAGAGCTGTTATTATTTAGTGTTATCCCATGCTACGAATTGATGCCGTCTATTCGTCTATTCTGACCACACTGACATTCAGCCTTTGGTCCGTCTTGTCCGGCAAGATGTTTAACAACAGACGCCTATGAATGTGTCAACACCGCGCCAGAATGCCATTCTGAGGAGGTAGGCCCACTTTTCATGACAAAAACTCATTAAAATCTTGATTGATAGTTTGTCGTCAATCTAACCTATAAACGTTTGCTATGTTCAAAGCAACACTGGGGAATGAATCAAATGTAGAGAAGATATTAAGGGCGACATCTTTACAAAATCATGTTAAGATTCAATTTTATTGAAATCTTTTGTTCTATAATAAATATGTTTTGTTCCGCATATTAAAATCACAAACCTAAAATCAAATAAAATGTGTATGTTTATTGCTATGATGCGTTTATTTTCCCATCAGGTATGTTCAATCAGCTATAGCACAAACAGTTATACTACGAGATGTCAAAAACAACAGGCTAGTATCTTTAACTTTAAGAAATCTTTAGTTTGTATTACAATAAGGATCTGTTATAGGCACACCAGTAAACGCATCTATGGGTTAAAAGATATTAAGGGAAAATGCAAATGGCCATTTACTAAAATGCTATCGTTATAATAATAAACTTGACGTTGGCCACAATTTACTAATGATACGTTTGTGACTTGTTTGCCGTTTGTAATACCAGCGTAGTTTAGAGTAACAATTTTGGAAAACATTTTTATAAAAATTCAAAGAATTCATACATCAGCACGCAAAATTTATTCAAATGTTTGTTTTTTTTTCTTTATGTACACACATAAAGAAAAAAAGAACATTTAAAAAAACGTGTAGGGGCTAATTGACATACCTTCCTGTACATGCTTATGTTTAAATGATTTGTTGTCTTTGTATCAGATTCAAGTATACGAAGACTTTTTTTTTGTACTAACGATTTACTTGGAAGATATTTTTTTAATACGTTGGATGATTTATCTTAAGTTCACATTGATTCCCTGACAGGAATGTGCTATAGAATCTTCTGAAAATTTGCCACCATGTTCAACCGGCGGTGTGGACGTGGGGAACGGGCACTGTGAAACTTGCTGCAGCACGACTAACTGTGTCCAAGGGATATTCAATAAGCTGATAACACACAGTGAAACTTGTGAGTATCATGTTTTGGTTATGGTGAGTCTATTACCAGGACATGTTTAATAAGTTGATACTACACACAGAAATTTTGTGAGTTTTAACCACGTTTTTATTAACTCACGTTCGTTGCTGTGGCATTGTTTGTTGGTTTGTTGGTTTGTCCAAGATTTTATCAAATCTACCAACGAAAAATTGATCCACTTTTGATGGACCTAGAGATCTGAAAATTTAACCACAGATAAATCTTGGATGACAATGCATTGTATTAAAATTTCAGATCGATCGAATGTTTCCGTTATAAAATTATTGAACTTTTTAGTTTATCTATAGTCTATATTTAAGCATATGTACCGTCGGCTTTTGTTGACCTCCGTGAGTTCCCCCCGTGACCACATCACAATGTTTTTAAAACGTTGGGCGGCGCTTGTGAGGTGTTTGGTAAAATAAATAGAGATAAAAAAATATTGTTAAAAACCACGTTTTTACAAGTGGACTAAAAAGAAGAAAATAATTTAAAACTTGTAAGTTCAAGGACTTCGATTTAATAGTGACTAAAAACGTGGGGCTAGTGTTTAGTATAAAAATTAAAGATTTCTAAATTAGAAGGCAAAAGAGAGATCTATAAGTGAGAGAATGTGTGAACCGCATATGTTAAACCCTCATAAGCGCCCGCCCCACGTTTTTAGTCATATTAAATTGAAGTACTTGAACTTACAAGTTTTAAATTATTTTCTTCTTTTTAGTCCACTTGTAAAAACGTGGTTTTTAAAAATATTTTTTAAAACCTTTTTTTATTATGTTTGTGTATGGCGGCTGGATAGCGAAGTCCATAGTGCGCTCGCCTCACAAGCTGAAGGGCGTGTGATCTAGCCCACGTTAAATGCCACAATAAAAATCTGTACGAATGAATATCGCTAAAAATTCATCCGCTAACCTGGAGAGGAGATGGGCGCCGCGAAGGTCTACCAAGCCCTGAAAAAGTTCAAATGTAAAAAATATAGCCCCCTAATACCACGAGGTTATTGGACACAAAAAATGGTCGGTCTGTAGTCAGAACATGTTCAATAAGTTGATTACACACAAAGAAGCTTGTTAGTTCCATGTTTTTGTCTGGGGTTTTGAAGGAGCAGTGGTGAAAGCTCAACAACAGAGATTATTAATTTCCCAAATGCTAACAATTTCTTGGGGCGAGCTCACAAATCATTGAGATCAATGTAAGAACTGAAATCTGAACAATTCTCTTTTTTAAAAAAGATATCTTAAGAGCCGACATGCGAGAATTTATTTGTTTATTCAAGATGACTATATGAATTAATAACTTAATAAGTTTTTAACATTAAATGGAAAAACAGTCTCGAAGAGACCTATGACTGCTGACCTATGACTGCTGACCTATGACTGCTGACCTATGACTGCTTACCTTTTAAAGCTGACCCATGACTGATGACGAACTTATAACCCGTCATCAAATGATCATTTATGAGAATTCCAGAATCATTCTGAATGTCATTTTACTAATAGAAAATCAAAATGGCCGGACATTTTTCCCAGTCCCACGATTAACAACCATTGTTACAAGTGAGCTTGAAGGCAAAAGACAATTAAAGCACATAATTTTGTCTGACGAGTCAAAATAATCCCTTTTTCAGCATGAGTTTCTGCTGGAAAAGTGTGAGAAGATGTTATTTCTTATCTCTCTTAAACATTGCAGCAACCTTTCCCTACACACCAAGCAAACGTTTTTTTTTGTAATTTTTTTTTACAGATGCCGATTTATTTTGTAATGTTTGAAAGATCCTGGTAGACCTAACGTGATCTCTAAGAAGCTGCCGGAAATATTCTTTGCATTTATTGTTATTTTTATGTGTTTATTTATTTTATCTTTTAATTAATTTTTCTTTTTTGGTGGATTGTTGTGGGCAGGCTAAGATATGCAAACCCTTCTGTTTTAGATCCCACCGTATACTGCCCTGGGAGGTGCGAGTCCAGGGACCTGGCCACTTGTGTTAAGACAGGTGTCTACTGCGACCCTGGCGAGGTGAGTCTCAGACTATCGCCTTGTTTAATAATTGTGATTTTCATCCTCCTCTTATATTTAGGAAAACACTCTTTGCTTTCATTTAAAATTTAAAATATCCTATATAATAAAAGGCACGTTTTTGCCCGTTCTGTCCGGTCCTCGATAGCGATTGGTTCCTCAAACATATATGACTCCTACAGCCTATCATATTTAAAACGTTTACGCGGACGTTTAAAATGAGTTATTTTTGGTGCTGTATTTCTTCCAAGACTTTATTTTGAGTTATGCGCGTTGGGACTAATAGTCAGGAGCTCTGTTTTTACGAGTTATTTATTTTAACTATAATGACGTGATTTTGACGTGATGCACATGTAATGCCGGTCTAGACGGCTGTTGAAGGGGAGTTACAACATGCCACCGAACGGTGGCGGAACGTCCTTGGACGGGCTTGGTTGCTCGTTTATTTATAAAAAAAATAAGCACAAGTTTTAAAAGAAAATTCTTACAAAACTATGGCATAATCAATGAATTAACATCTGGGGGGTTCAAAGTTCATAATGGTAAACACGGCTTGTTGTTACTGTTGTCCCTGTGTCTCCCGAGCTCTGATGTGTAGCTGACAATAGTTGGGGAAAAGTTAAGGCGGCTTGGCATTATGCTGGTCACACATGTGCCATGGTCAGAAAAAGGAATGTGGCATGGTCAGAAAAAGGAATGTTACTTACTTAACTACACGCCATTTAATATTATTAGGATTAGGACTTATAAATATGATTCCGTAAACAGAATTTTAAAAGTTTACATGTGTACTGAAAATAACAGATAAAATAAAAAGCAAAAACCGTGACTAAATCTCTCTATATAAAAATCAAAGTATGTATGTATGTGTGTATGCATGTCCTTTATTACTGACTAAACCCTTCATCCGATCGGCATGAAACTTTGAGTACGCTCCTGGGATGGTCACCGGCAACATTTTTTGCAAAATGTAACACTCATGGGGCACCGGGGGCCCATAATATGTTTTTTTTCCTAATATAAGCTATATAAAATTAGTTTAAGCGTTAGCTATTAGGTAAACTTGATGGATCTTAACCAAACTTTGTATATAACAACTTGGCAGCCAAAATTCTAAAACTATAGGGCACTAATTTCCTAATATCCATTTCTTCGTGGCTGAATTTAAATGAACAGGTTTTCAAAATGTACATTTTGAACTGAATGGGTCCGAGGGCCCTTAATGTATTTTTTCATTATATTAGCTATATAAAAATTAGTTTAAGTGTTAGATAGTGAGAAAATAATTGGATTATGACCAAACCTTGGTACATATAAACTTAAGAGCCTTTATTAAATTACTAAAGGGCACTGAACTCCTTATGTCTATTTCCTCGAGGCTGGGAACTCTAAATGTGTTTTTATTTACTAAACTTTTAATATTGTATTCCTTTTTCAATTTTACACGATATTAAGAAATATAGCTTGAGTACAATGTCAATAATAAAAAATTAAATTTTCACTCTTTTTTGGGCCGGGGCCCTTAATATCGTTTCTTCTTTTGTAAGCTTTTTAATTATTTATTTATTTATCCGTTTGCTAAGAAACGTGGACATTTTTTTTGAATACGTCTGCGAAGGTTTCTGGCATAATTGTTTTTAAACATACCACTCATTGGTTTCATTTATTCATTTTTATAGAGATCGTTGCAACGTACGACGGGTCAGCTAGTTTATAATAAAAATGACCCCCTTTTCAGACCATGATGGTCTATGAGGCTTCTGAAGTAGTGTTCACAATTTTCATTGAGCCACCACTAACGAGCAGGGGAATGTGTGGCTAGCACAATGCCCCGAGGGTCTGGCCAGTATCGAGGCTGGAACCCGTGACTCTCCATAGCCTCAGTTCAACAGTCCGAGGAGCTCCCGCGAGACCACTATATTTAAGTAGTTTTAACAATCCGTGAATGAAAAATTATTGTTTCTGAAAAAAAAACCACACCATTATTTAATTGCTTCATTAATGACGAAAAACTGTTTTGTATCGTAAATAGATTGATGCTTTAAGTTGTAAGCTGATATTTTCGATCCCATTAAAAACTTTACATTTCAATTTTCAAATATGTTTATTGTGAACTAATTTTTGACATATCTTTAAACTTTTTCAGTTTTGTCAAGTGACAAAGTCACTGTACCACGTTCACGGGGAATGTCGGAGGTTGAGTGACGTGCAGGTTAGAGCCTAGTATTTACCTGGTTGTGTCTACCTGTCAGTGTTTACCTGGCAGTGTTTACCTGGTATAGTGTCGACCTGGCAGTGTTTACCTGGCAGTGTTTAACTGGCAGTGTTTATTGGTAGTGTCTACCTGTAGTGTTTACCTGGTTGTGTCTACCTGGCAGTGTTTACCTGGCAGTGTTTACCTGGTATAGTGTCGACCTGGCAGTGTTTACCTGGCAGTGTTTACCTGGCAGTGTTTATTGGTAGTGTCTACCTGGTAGTGTTTACCTGGTTGTGTCTACCTGGCAGTGTTTACCTGGCAGTGTTTATCTGGTATAGTGTCGACCTGGCAGTGTTTACCTGGCAGTGTTTACCTGTCAGTGTTTATTGGTAGTGTCTACCTGGTAGTGTCTACCTGGTAGTGTTTACCTGGTTGTGTCTACCTGGCAGTGTTTACCTGGTATAGTGTCTACCTGGCAGTGTTTATTGGTAGTGTCTACCTGGTAGTGTTTACCTGGCAGTGTTTATTGGTAGTGTCTACCTGGTAGTGTTTACCTGGCAGTGTTTACCTGATTGTGTTTATCTCGTAGTTTTTACCTGATAGTGTTTACATGGTAGTGATTACCTGGTAGTGTGTACCGGGTAGTGTTTACCTGGTAGTATCTGCCTGGTAGTGTTTACCTGGCAGTGTTTATCTACATGTTTGAGAATAGTGCTTACCGGCATGTTTCAAAGTAGTGTTTACCTGTATGTTCAAAATTATTGTGTACCTATGTGCTGACAAGTAATATTGCAATGAAAGTTATACAGTTTATTTTCAAGATTACAGGAAATATAAAGATAATTGAAAAATATAATAATAAAAAAAAGAAACATTTTTTAAATATAGACTTGGAAAATCACAGTTTTCACTTAGGCAGCCGTCTTTTTAGCTCTGAGCTTTCGCAAACTCTAAAGGAAAAAAATATATATGTCAGCTAAAAGTATGTTTATTACAAGACGCAGGGACACGTTAACAATTTTTTATTACACTAGAATAAGAGATAAAATTGGATAATTGTATGCTGTGACAATGTTGATATTATTGCAAATTTGATCACAAGACATTCTTGTTTTTGCAAACACATGTGTTTCCACATTGGGAACTTATCGACTTATCGTATCGAATGGTACCGAATATGACATTTACGAATGGCATTCAGTCTTGTGTTTCACCTATGAATCTAGAGTTCGTTTAACAAGATGGCCGACTCACCCATTTCGGTCAAGGTGAAGACGTGGCCTAACGGTCGATCCGGCAACACAATTTTTTAAAAACGCTCCTTGCTAGTATCCAGCTAAAATATCAATCGCCTAGTGCAGTGCTTCTCAAACTTTTTAGTATGTTTGACCGGCAGAAATTTTTTCCATTGCACCAGGGACCGGTGCACTATTTCCCCTGAGCTGACGATTTTATCTTTCTTTTTTTGTGTGATAACTTCTACGGACCCGCGGCGGATGGCCCACGGACCGGCACCGGTCCGCGAACCACCACTTTGAGAAGCACTGGCCTAGTGGGCAGACAGAGCAACTAGACCGACCTGGTTTCGGAGGAGAAGCGATGATGGAAAATGCGCTGGCCTCGCTTCCTTTGGGTACCACACTTCGATGTATAAACTTCAGTTGCTTGATACATGAACAAAATATTGACGACGGCGTGTGCTAAAGGAGTTGTGGAGTTCAAAGTTGTCTTTCAAGTTGGCTTTCAATTGTTTTTAAGGGCTGGGGATACCGCGTTATAAAGTTTAATTAATAATAATAACAACACAGATGACCATAATTAATACAGCAATGCTTACTATGATAATAATAATTATGATGATAATGCATGTAATAATAATAATAATTAGCTATTGATATATTGCATTCATAGCATTGTAGATCTGAGCTGTTCAGGCTCCCATGCCATACCTTTTCCTTTCGGCCACTATGTTACTACGACTGCTGTACCACAGACTACTGCCTACGCAATCATTTTGGTGCCTACTGGAGTGAGTAATGTGCTAATAGGCGTGATCCGGTACTGCTGTATAAGTAGAGAATCAGTTTTAAACTACTTATCCTTGTAGTTGAATGAAATAGTTGTGGGTTTGTGGAGGGGGGGGGGTAAACCATGACTAGCATGGGAACGGGTAAAATAGTTGTAGGTGGGGGGGGTGGGTAAACCATGACTAGCATGGGAGCGGGTAGGCGGAGAGGGCAGACAAGTCACTAAATAATCTCAATGTCAACGTCTAATTAATGAAATACTAGCATTATTGGATTGAGATCAGATTAAATTAGCGCTACATTGCCTAGCCATGAAACAACTAAGAGAGACTTTACAATCGAAGACTTTAATGAAAAATTTATGAGTTTAAAAAACCCAGTCCCCTTAGGTTTGTAAGCGCAATTTTTATTTCGACATTGATTTTGTATCCGGTCATCAAAGACTGTTAGTCTGATGGGTTGGGGCATCGGGCTTCTAATCAGTCACTGACAACACGGACAGAGTATCAGTTTCAATGATTTTTAATTTTATATGTGTTGAAACTAGGTTATTATAATGTAATACGCATATAGGTTGGTTTTTAAAAGTTGAAATTTTGTTATTTCAATGTTGATATTTCACGAAGAGTGATTGAACTTTTCTCTCTTGGTGCCAGACTACGCTCCACACCTGACAACGTGGCACCCAGTGACACATGCACAAACTACACATATACCGATAGCCACACACGCACCGACGACAACGACCACACATGCACCGACAACCACGACAACGACAACACAGGCACCGACAACCACGACAACGACCACACAGGCACCGACAACCACGACAACGACCACACAGGCACCGACAACCACGACAACGACCACACAGGCACCGACAACCACGACAACGACCACACAGGCACCGACAACCACGACAACGACCACACAGGCACCGACAACCACGACAACGACCACACAGGCACCGACAACCACGACAACGACCACACAGGCACCGACAACCACGACAACGACCACACAGGCACCGACAACCACGACAACTACCACACAAGCACCGACAACTACGACCACCACAACACAAGCACCTACAACCACCACCACACAAGGCCACCTGGTAGTGACTCTGGTACCGCCCACTACTGTAGAAAGTCAGGTGTCTGCCAACACACCTGTACCCGCCGTCACTGAACAAACCATAGAGACCCACAACGGTAAGTACTCGTAGTTTGGCAATCATCTGGTGCTTCAGTTACCTTGTTGTTTGTTTGCGTGTTCAGTTCATTTAGATGAAAAAAATTGTATTTATACTACGTGGTATTAGAAATTGAATTAGAAGTTTAAAAAAAATCTAGATACTTTGTTTTGAACGGAATATTTGATATAAGTACTTCTTGATTACAGTTAATAAAAATTGAAGGGGAAAAAAAATCAAACATTCAGTTTTTAGCAACACATTTTCTTTTAGATCACTGAATATATTAAACTATTGCAGTTAACTTTTCACGAAAATATTTTTTTTTATAAAACCTTTACAATTACAATAGCAACTTACGAATTGTCAAAACAGCTCTTACAATTTAACTAATTACTAAATAATGGAAATAAAGACTTTAAATTAAAATTAACATCACAAATAATGTTATTTAATAAAAACCGAAATTTTGCTTAAAAATACACTGGTAAGGAACATAAAATGTATCAATACTAGGGCTGCGGAAATTAACGATTAATTTCTCGAAAAATCGTTACAAAATTTAAAGATTAAAATGTTTTAAAACGATTAATTGACCCACCACTTATAAATGTACTGGAAGTCAAAAAGTAAAATATTTCGGCCGATAAAAATAAACTAATTTCCGGACGATTACACGAACATTTTGGTTTTACACTATTGACTGACGTGAATGTTCAAAATGTTGATAAAGGTTATTGTGTCCATTGAGAGAAATCGTATGCCTACCATGCAATGCTCCCTGTAAGTATAAGCTTCGTTGGTAAGTGTTCAAGGTTTAAAAAAAACAAACCAACTCGCGTGGAAAGTTGCTCAACGTTCATTTTTAGTGATTCTAGACTCCTGCGTGGCGTCGGTCAAATATCTGCGCTTGCGCGCTGCTTAAAGGGAACATTGCTACCATGGTTCTAACACTTCGCTTACATATCACCTATGAGCCAAACATCCACTACGGTATCGGAAATTTCAGCTGAGACAATCTAAGGCTATGTGAACGATTGCTCAGCTCGGCTGGTTATATTGTCAATAAGACCCGCTCATCACTTGAACCAAATAATGTCAATACACTTGTCTGTTTGCGTTGTTAGTTAAAAGATGTCATATAAAGAAGATATACCAGAGTTATTTAGATTTTCGACAAGTATTTTAATAAATTGTACTTAAGACACCATACATTCCATTTTTTGGCTTTAATCGAAATTAACGATTAATTAATCGTTAATTTTTCAAAAGTTAACGATTAAATTTAAATTTATCGATAACAGCCCTATATCAATACTTTAAATATTCTTTAACTTTTTTTGTGTGTGTTTTGTTTTTGTTTAAATGATTATTTAACTCCGTCAACATTTCTTTCCCATAAGAATTTTTTTTTATATCTCAACTTTTATATGCTCAATTTCACATTTTCTATAAGTTTTTAAGTATAAGACATATAATTTTACTTTTACACTGTCAAATAGGATAACGTTTAAAAAATGCAAATCTGTGTTGTCTTCTTCATAGAAATCTGATTAATGAAAGCGTCTTAGTGGCTGTTACACCAAAGCTTGAAACACGAATTTGTTATAAAATTTGGGTTTTAAAGAAGGGGCTTCGGTTGAACAATGTCTTTGAACATTTTCCAGTTTTCTGCACGTCCTGCTTTGCTTGAAGATTTTCCAGTTTTCTGCACCTCGTGTTCTGTTTTTGTGTGTGAAGATTTCACAGTTTTCTAAGACATATAATGTATTTACTTGATAATTTTACAATTTTCTGCACGTTTTCTTCTTTTGTGTGTGAAGATTTTCAAGTTTTCTGAACTAAGCTCTGTTTTTTATAAAGATTTCCCAGTTTTCTGCACCTCATGTTCTGGCGCCGATTGCGCCACAACCACAGACGTCGCCTACTGCATGCTGGGATTCTGTAAAGTTACCATTAAGGACGACGCCAGTGGCAACAGAAATATAGAGAAAAGGTGATGCTACAAATAATTAATAGTGTGGAATTTTAGAACCGCTGAAAATACGACACTGTTGTTGGCCTTGTTATTTTATGGTGAAAGTCTATTAATATAATAGCAGGAAGATCATTTCATTAAGATATCAATCCAGGGTTTTCTTTCAACGTTTTGACCGATCAAGGGACTTGAAGATCGACATTTTGAGGCTAATTAAAACACAATCTCACTTGTTTACAGCTTTAAAAAAATCGCTTTGCGCTTCTCTCGTTTCGTGTTTGCATGGGGAATAAATAAAGTTAAAAAAGGATTTTTAAAAACCACGTTTTTATATGTGGACTAAAAAGAAGAAAATAATTTAAAACTTATACGTTCAAGTACCTTCATTTAATATGACTAAAAACATGTGGCGGGTGTTTGTTATAAAAGTTAAATGGAGATCTATAAGTGAGACAATGAGTGAACTGCATAAGTAAAACCTCATAAGCGCGCGCCCCATGTTTTAGTCATATTAAATCAAAGTACTTGTACGTATAAGTTTTAAGTTATTTTCTTCTTTTTATTCCACTTATAAAAACGTGGTTTTTTAAATCCTTTTTTAACTTTATTTATTTTATTCTTTTTAGTCCACTAATAAAAACGTGGTTTTTAAAAATCTTTTTTAAAATCTCTATTTTTTTTTACCAAGCACCTCATCAGCCCCCGCCCAACGGTTTAATACCATGGTGATGAGGTCACGGGGTGAACACGGAACGTGAAATCTAACAACGGCAGTCGGATACAGATGCTTATATAGAGATAAACTAAAAATGCATTAATTTAATTACGGTACATTTGATCGTTCTGAAATTGTGACACAATGTAGTGTCATCCAAGATCTATCTGTGGTAAAATTTTGAGTTCTCTAGGACCATCACAAGTGGTTTAATTTTACATTGGCAACTTTGAAAAATTGCGGACAGACAGACTGACAGGCAGACAGACACGAAAGCAAGTTAATAAAAACGTGGTAAAATATCACGCTAGCGGTTTGTTCAGTCGTGTTCACCTGTTAAATATAACATCGGAACTGATACGACGGAGCACGTCTCCTGTCAGCTGGGTCGAAGTGAGGAGGGTCGGGACAGTGAATGCAGAATATATAGATATATGTAAGCCTTGGAATTAATGAAGGGGAGGGATGAATGGCGGTGGGGCTCGTGGGGATTGGAAGATTGAGCCAGTTCGACACAGGTAAGCCGTCGTTAACTTGAATTTTCAACTTTAAGGCTATGGGAACTTAACAGATTCATTAATATTGATAGCTACACAAAGAATATATTTTTTATAATTAAATGACTACAATTAGCTGAATGAAAAGTTGATAATAATCGGTATGTCTTATTGTAACTTTAAAAAAATTAAATTTAGACTTTGCGCCGAAAACCAGTATAAAGCTCATCCCCCCTCCACCCCCATAAATTTCCAGAAAAAATTACCAGCACAACAAATTACATTAATATATATAATATATGTGTGTGTGTGAGTATGTGCGTGAGTGGCTGGGTATGTGTGTGAGTTTGGGTGTGTGTGTGTAAGAGTGTCTGGGTGTGTTTGTGTGTGAATTTTCTGTGTGTGTGCTCGGGTGTGTGTGTATGTGTCTTTGTGTGTGTGTGTGTGAGAGTGTCTATTTGTCTGTAATATATTTTATGGATCTTCAGGATAAACACTTGAAAACTTAAAAAAAATAAATATTTGTTTAAATTCGTGTCAGGAAGAATCATTGTATTCTTCGGAGATTCTTCTGAGATCTAGTGTGATCTAGCAAGTGTTCTATAATTTAAAGATATGAAACTTGGAATAAATTATTCAATTATGATTTTCCACTGGGTCACATACTCTTCTATCTATTTCCACCCCCACAGTTGTAGCAACAGAGCCGAGTGCCGCGCCCTCTGGTGGGATCAAACGTCCCACAGCCAACAGTGCATGACGACGTTATCTACCCTGGACACAGCGACCCACACCGACCTGTCCTGCACCTACTGCTGTCAGGACAACTACTGCAGCGACAATTTGTCTGCTGATAACCTAGTATACTTTACTACCAGTTAAACCGCGGTATTAGTTTGTTCCGCTATTGCAGCGGAGATGATTTAAGATTTTAAAAAAAAAGAAAAAGAAAAGGGAGATAAGAGATTCTTTCTTAAATTTTTGTTCTTGGATCGTAAGAAGAACTATTTAATAATAAAATCATCTTAAAAATGGATTCGCCGACAAATATCTGTGTACATAGTTTTAATAAGGGTTTTATGAAGTAAATGAAATAGTTAAAGCCTTAGTTTCATTATTTTGTTTCTTTTTAGTAGTAGTTGTTTCAGGTATAATTCATATTTATTAAAATACTTACTTTTTCCCCCGGAATATTAATTACCTAACATATATACAAGTGGATGCTAATAATTTCACGAATAAAAGTTTATCATTAATAAAAACGATTTCATTCTCCATAGTTGAATTTATTTCACACACTTTACACTCTGATTAATTTAAACAATTTCCAAATGTAATAAATATAGGCAATATTCTCTAGAAATTATATGAACAAATATTACAAATATTATAATATGATTATTTTAGACTTCCACCACATGAACCCATTGCCACCATATTCCTGCTAAGTCTTGGAATGTAAAGTGTAAAGAATATAAAGGCCTTTGGCTGCCCTTTTCTATTTGTTTTGTGTTTACTATGAAAAAAAACTAGGGGTTTTAGGGCGCCAACGGCACCCACTTTGTTTTGGTAAAAAGCCCAAGTAACTTATCCTTGTTTGATAAATACGAAATATTAAACTTCCTAAAACGTACACAAAGTATTTTACAATTATAAATCCCCAAATCCTCTTTTTACATCGCTCTCTTTACCAAAATTAAAATATAAGCTAAAACAATGACGTCATAATTGTTATTTATTTTAAAAAAAAATTTTTGGTATTTTTTTTGGTTAGAATCTTTTAGAATTTTTAGAAGTTTGCACACCACCTGATGCGCGCCTTGTATATATACTTAATTATAAGCTCACAAAAATAACGTCATAGCGCTACGGATCCTTCCTTCCAACCTGTGACTTGGGCTATTATTTTGTTTATATGATTACTGAAAGTATTTGCTATAGTCTATTAATTGTTTGACAAGTCAATCAAGATACAAACACATCTTTTATATTTTAAAAAATCAAAATAAAGTAGCGAAACATGTAATTTTTCAAATAAACAAAACAAAAATGAACTTTTAGAATTCGTTTAATTTTACAATTCGTACACCTCACTATGTTACGATGAAATCTCGTTTCTTGTGTTAAAAATTGACATTTGTAATATAATACACATAAACTGGGAAGCTGAAAAACAAATCGGTGATATTTGGTTTTTACTTATGAGGATTATCTTATACTGAATTAAAGAGATATACATGCAAATAGTTTCAGAAACAAGTAACTAGATAATAGTCACAAGTAGCTCCAAAGTGCACGTATATAGGTTTTTTATAGCTCTTTTGTGTTCACGGTGAAATGGGGAAATGAAATGTTTGATCAATGAAATGATCAAATCTAAGCATGTGCGATATCTATTAGCACAGTGCTTCTCAAAGTGGTGGTCCGCGGACCGATGTCGGTCCGTGGGCCACCCGCCGACGGTCCGCAGAAGTTGTCAGAAAGGAAAGGTAAACCTAATTTTAACCCTCCATTTGCAACCTTTAATGCTAACCCTATAGAATAAGGAAATTTCCGGCAATAAGCACATATAATGAAACAAATAAAATAAATGACATTTCGCTATCACGCCGGTAAAGGGTAAATAGTTCCAGGTCCCTGGTGCAATGGAAAAGTTCCTGCCGGTTCGCCATATAAAAAAGTTTGAGAAGCACTGCATTAGCAGATTATAAAGCTTTCATAAGTTTTGGGCAAGATTAAACAATGTTATAATTTTGTTTTGACATATATGCAGTCGGGATATATATTTTTAGGGCCACGGAAATTAACGATTAATTAATCGATTTATCGTTAAAAAATGTAATCGATTGAAATTGATTTGATCAATTAAAATTCGATTAAAATTGAAGAAAATATTTATATTTTTTGTCCAATTTATTAATAATATATATTTTTTGTTGCTTACATACTTTTGTATAATTATTATTTATTTAGACACGCATACGTAAACAAAAAGGTTTTTCTTCCTTATTTCTTGCATTGCAGAACGAATTTGGTCTGTTACGTCACTCAATTTGGGAGCCATGTAATTACCGCGCCTTAACTGATTTCACGAAATAATGAATCGCAACTTAACGGGATCCATATATGCGTAATACAAATATAATTAATCGAAACTCATCGATTAATCGATTTTTTTTTCCAGATTAATCATTTTAAAAAAAAATCAGTACCATCTTTAATATTGTGTTTTTTTTTAACCTTTCCTCCTTTCTCCGATCTCTTTTGGGGAAGCTGAAATTTCAGGTCAAATTCTACCCTCTAATTAAAATAATGAATAAATTACCCTGCAACTGTGTCATCGAAAGATGGTTTTACGGTATGGCTCCATCAATTCTAATTAGCGATAATTATTTGATAGTTGATGATTTAAGTGATACCTTTATAATTTTTATATGCATAATTGATCCGAACGACGGGAACGAAGTTTTAAATAATCTCCAAATCCGTATAACAGTGATGGCGAACCTAAGGCACGCGTGCCAAAGTCGGCACGCATAACCTCATCAGCCGGCACGCGACTAAAATAATACTCCTCATCATCAAACCAGATAAGCCAAACCCCCATTTCGGGTTTCATTGGAGTGTTTGCACTTTACTATAAACGAGCAACAAAGCCCTTCCTAGGACGTTCCGCCACCGTTCCGTGGGATTTTGTAACTCCCCCCAACAGCCGTCTCGACCGGCCATACATTTGCATCACGTCAAAAATACTATTCACTATAGTTAAAACAAATAACTGTTTGCCACCACTGCCAGATAAGTGTTGTTTTTTTAAACTCAATCTTTGGAAACTGCAAACATGATAGAAAAGGCAAACAGTTGCAGGAGATAAAAATTGAAAAAAATATCTATTTAATTAGATTCATACTAATAAAAAAATTACGAAATGATAAGAAAGAAAAAAAAGTAACACAATCCTACGTATGATGTAAAAGTACTAACACGATTAAAGCGATGCAATCTTGTATGAAGAAATGATAAGAATCCGACCTACAGTTCTTTCCACCGTGGAAAAATAAAATTTGTCTTTAACCAGAAAACCTCAGCACGTGTATCAAATAATCAACTGAATCAATTAAAACGCATGAAATGCTGTGTATAAGTCTATGATACCCCAGCAATAGCACACGCTTGTTTTTGGATATTTAAGTAATAGTATCGTATTTCTGTTGCTACATGTAGCGTGGAATTCACTCCATTATATGCCCAACTAATTAAACTCATATTGTATTGGCCTCTAGTGACTGACTACCTACTCGCTACAACTATACGGTTTTAAACTAGACGCCCATCCTAGTAACTCAACGCTATACACTTTACTCTAGACCGCACTGAGAACCTGTTTGCTACAACGGTAAAACTCTACATGCTGACAGCACTCAATGCCTTAGTGCAGGGGTTCCCAACCAGTGGTGCATGCACCCCAGGGGTGCATGGGCAGGTTCAAGGGGGTGCATGAATGATTCAGAGGGGAAAAAAGAAATAGAGGAAGAAAAAAAAAGATGAAGAAAAAAAAATGAAAGAAAAACTGATAATCTGAAATTGTAAACCATAAGCAAGGCATGTCGCGTCAAAGGGCGCCCATATACAACCTTTTTGATAGGTAATTCGATATTCGACAGGATTTTTATCACTGGTAAAGAAAGAAGTTTCAGATATTGTTACTTCACACTGAATCCTTCAAAATCAGGCCCTGGCATGCAAAACTCTACCTCCAACCTTGAAGTCAGTTCTTTCTACTGCAGTCCAAGTTGTAAATTTTATCCGCTCACATGCCTTGAACCACTGCCTCTTCAAGTTGTTCTTTCAGGAGGTGGTCTCTGAGCATGAAGTTCTGCTCTACCACACTGGGGTGCGCTGGTTGTCTACGGGGACGGATACTTTCTCGGTTAGAAGAACTGAGAGTGGAGCTTGCCATTTTCTTGCGAGAAAAAGGGAGTGACATTGCTGACAAGTTTGAATGTCCAAATTTCATTCATTACTTGGCATACCTGGCTGACATCTTCTCCATCTTGAATGAGTTGAACACATCTCTCCAAGGAGTTGTTATGACTGCAACGGGTGCTACTGAGAGATTGCAAGCCTTCCTTAAAAAACTGCCATTATTCCAACTACGACTAGAAAAGTTGAACTTGCCCAACTTTCCACTCTTGGATTAAGTTGTAATATCTTCTGCAGAAGGAAGCACTGAGGGATCACTGCCTGACAACATCAAAGGGGAAATTTCAGAGCACCTTGCAAAGGTCTTTTGATGGGTATTTCTGTCAAAAAGATGCTAGGAAAGACCTTTGGATTCGCAATCCTTTTCTCTGTGACTTGGACAATATTGATGACAGTGACCTTTCTAAAGATGGCCTGATTGATTTGAGAATCAGATAATTACTGAGTAGTGCCTTCAGTTGCAATGCATCAATTGAATTTTGGTGCGTCCAGCTAGATTCCTACCCACAACTAGCCAAAAGAGCACAACATTTGCCACAATATATCTCTGTGAAGCAGGATTCTCCACACGTTTTACGATTAAACCCAAGGCAAGGAATAAGTTGAAAGCAGAGGATGACATGAGAGTTGCTTTGTCCAAAACAGTCCCCAGATTTAAATCACTGATGATCATAAAAATCAGCATGAGATCTCTCACTAAATTCCCTGTTGCCTGTTGTTGTGTCTCTAAAATAAACATAGTTTATTATACATTTTCAGCAAGTTTTACGAGGGGTTGCATGTACGTTTTTTTGCATCTGAAAGGGTGCAGGGACCCGAAACGGTTAGGAACCACTGCCTTAGTGAAAGCTTTTGGAAAAAGAGATGGGTTTATATAAAGAAATGAGATGTCTCGTCGGAGTTGTAGCTTATTAATTTTTGAATTCTCAAGGTGGTGGTTGCGGGTGTGGTATGGAAATAGTGGCGGATGGAGGGGCTTTGAAATGAGAAACTTAGAAAAAATAAGTACGACTGGCTAATCTAATCGCTTAATCTTTTAGATTGAGTTTAATCTCTTAAAGCGTTTGCCAACAAACACCAGGGCAATATGCTCCATCTGCTGGGCAGTGCCATACAACATTGTCTGTGCGTAGGACTACCTCACCACCCTAGCCTCCCCTGCTATGTCCAGCGGTCTAGCCCGTTAAGTACGCGTTGGCCGGGCAGTCAATAGTTTGTCAAAAATAAACATTGGACTTCTCGGTTGTTTCAGATCAGGCCAAAAAACAACAACAAAAAACAACCCAACCCTCTTTAGCAGTAACACGGACGAGGACAAGAAGGACATTTCATGCTGGCTGACACATGAACACAATACAATAGCTGCTCGTGTCTACACATGACAATTAGTGAGTGGATGCTGGCTGACACATGAACACAATACAATAGCTGCTCGTGTCTACACATGACAATTAGTGAGTGGATGCTGGCTGACACATGAACACAATACAATAGCTGCTCGTGTCTACACATGACAATTAGTGAGTGGATGCTGGCTGACACATGAACACAATACAATAGCTGCTCGTGTCTACACATGACGATTAGTGAGTGGATGCTGGCTGACACATGAACACAATACAATAGCTGCTCGTGTCTACACATGCCAATTAGTGAGTGGATGCTGGCTGAAACATGAACACAATACAATAGCTGCTCGTGTCTACACATGACAATTAGTGAGTGGATGCTGGCTGACACATGAACACAATACAATAGCTGCTCGTGTCTACACATGACAATTAGTGAGTGGATGCTGGCTGACACATGAACACAATACAATAGCTGCTCGTGTCTACACATGACAATTAGTGAGTGGATGCTGGCTGACACATGAACACAATACAATAGCTGCTCGTGTCTACACATGCCGATTAGTGAGTGGATGCTGGCTGACACATGAACACAATACAATAGCTGCTCGTGTCTACACATGACAATTAGTGAGTGGATGCTGGCTGACACATGAACACAATACAATAGCTGCTCGTGTCTACACATGACAATTAGTGAGTGGATGCTGGCTGACACATGAACACACCACAATAGCTGCTCGTGTCAACACATGCCAATTAGTGAGTGGATGCTGGCTGACACATGAACACAATACAATAGCTGCTCGTGTCTACACATGCCGATTAGTGAGTGGATGCTGGCTGACACATGAACACACCACAATAGCTGCTCGTGTCTACACATGCCAATTAGTGAGTGGATGCTGGCTGACACATGAACACAATACAATAGCTGCTCGTGTCTACACATGACAATTAGTGAGTGGATGCTGGCTGACACATGAACACAATACAATAGCTGCTCGTGTCTACACATGACGATTAGTGAGTGGATGCTGGCTGACACATGAACACAATACAATAGCTGCTCGTGTCTACACATGCCAATTAGTGAGTGGATGCTGGCTGACACATGAACACAATACAATAGCTGCTCGTGTCTACACATGACAATTAGTGAGTGGATGCTGGCTGACACATGAACACAATACAATAGCTGCTCGTGTCTACACATGACAATTAGTGAGTGGATGCTGGCTGACACATGAACACAATACAATAGCTGCTCGTGTCTACACATGACAATTAGTGAGTGGATGCTGGCTGACACATGAACACAATACAATAGCTGCTCGTGTCTACACATGCCGATTAGTGAGTGGATGCTGGCTGACACATGAACACAATACAATAGCTGCTCGTGTCTACACATGACAATTAGTGAGTGGATGCTGGCTGACACATGAACACAATACAATAGCTGCTCGTGTCTACACATGACAATTAGTGAGTGGATGCTGGCTGACACATGAACACACCACAATAGCTGCTCGTGTCAACACATGCCAATTAGTGAGTGGATGCTGGCTGACACATGAACACAATACAATAGCTGCTCGTGTCTACACATGCCGATTAGTGAGTGGATGCTGGCTGACAATTGAACACACCACAATAGCTGCTCGTGTCTACACATGCCAATTAGTGAGTGGATGCTGGCTGACACATGAACACAACACAATAGCTGCTCGTGTCTACACATGCCGATTAGTGAGTGGATGCTGGCTGACACATGAACACACCACAATAGCTGCTCGTGTCTACACATGCAAATTAGTGAGTGGATGCTGGCTGACACATGAACACAACACAATAGCTGCTCGTGTCAACACATGCCGATTAGTGAGTGGATGCTGGCTGACACATGAACACACCACAATAGCTGCTCGTGTCTACACATGCCAATTAGTGAGTGGATGCTGGCTGACACATGAACACACCACAATAGCTGCTCGTGTCAACACATGCCGATTAGTGAGTGGATGCTGGCTGACACATGAACACACCACAATAGCTGCTCGTGTCTACACATGCCAATTAGTGAGTGGATGCTGGCTGACACATGAACACACCACAATAGCTGCTCGTCTCAACACATGCCAATTAGTGAGTGGATGCTGGCTGACACATGAACACAATACAATAGCTGCTCGTGTCTACACATGCCAATTAGTGAGTGGATGCTGGCTGACACATGAACACAATACAATAGCTGCTCGTGTCTACACATGCCAATTAGTGAGTGGATGCTGGCTGACACATGAACACAATACAATAGCTGCTCGTGTCTACACATGCCAATTAGTGAGTGGATGCTGGCTGACACATGAACACAACACAATAGCTGCTCGTGTCTACACATGCCAATTAGTGAGTGGATGCTGGCTGACACATGAACACACCACAATAGCTGCTCGTGTCAACACATGCCAATTAGTGAGTGGATGCTGGCTGACACATGAACACACCACAATAGCTGCTCGTGTCAACACATGCCAATTAGTGAGTGGATGCTGGCTGACACATGAACACACCACAATAGCTGCTCGTGTCAACACATGACAATTAGTGAGTGGATGCTGGCTGACACATGAACACAATACAATAGCTGCTCGCGTCTACACATGGCAATTAGTGACTGGAACAAACTTTCAAGGGAATCAGTTGAGGAACATTCAAGCGTTTGTGTCTGTAACCTTGTATCCCCCTACCTTCACACTGCCCTGTAAAGCAGTGCTTCTCAAAGTTTTTAGTATTGCGGACCGGCAGGATTTTTTTCCATTGCACCTGGAAGCGGTGAGCAATTTTCGCAGTCCTGAAGGGGTAGCGAAATGTCCTTTCTTGGTAACTTCTGCGGACCGGCATCGGGTGGCCTACGGACCAGCACCGGTCCGCGGACCACCACTTTGAGAAGCACTGCTGTAAAGTATCATCTTCACAGGTCGCAGGTCCTCGACATTCATGGGAGCCACGATGATAGCAGAAGTGATCACGGTCCCGTAAGGCAATAAAAGAATAGTTAGTTATACTTGAATGGTTTAAGACGGGTTATTAGAGCTTTAAAAAATATTCTTCTAATTTTAAGGGCAAATTTACATAATAAAATAAGGATTACTCATAAAAAAGAAGAAATGGGTTATAGACTTTGCCTTATAAGTTAGGTTTGAATTTAACATTCGAGATAAAAAGGATCCTTATCTTAATTTAATAAAGAGATTAAAGACACGATTGAATAGCAAACAGTAATACAAACTAAACAAGGATACCACGATTTTTAAGTCAGCAGGGTAACATTTTTTATATTGGGTGATTTTGTGTGCACCTTATCTGTGGCATTACGTTTCCATGTGTTTGAATACCTACCAATGGTTGGTTAATGGCGTTTACGAATTGTCAACAGAGAGAGACAGCGGTACAAGTTTAATAAATCCTGAAGCTAAACGAAAAATGCATGAATCAGAAATAGTAATAAAAAAGTTATTAAATTTAAAAATTAAACAACAAAACCAAACAGAAATTTAAAAAAACCCAAAAAACAATAAAGAACCTTTAATCACTAGAAAAATTCAAACGGCTTAAAAGATAAATGCTACTTAGTTTATGATATTAATAATGATATATATTAATATTACTAATAATAATAATATGAGAAATAAAATTGATGGGTAAGTGGGGCCTAAGGCCTAAGGGCTTAAATGCAAACAATTCTTTATTTTAAAAAAAATTTATAAAAGACATGGCACAGATAAACTACTTAAGGAAAGGTCATATTATTATCGGTGAAGAAATTATAATTTCTAAAGATGTTTTTGTGTAAAGTTTGGAAGGCTAAATTATAAAAGCTATATGAATTATGAATGTCAGAATTCTTTCAACAAGAATAAATATGTTCTTATCTTGGTTTTGAAAGATAATAAAATGAGGCTAAAAAAGGTTCATTAAAAAATAAATGAGAGTTTCAAATGTTTTCAGATGTGACCCAAAGTCATTCATCGATTTTTATTTAACTTCAAAACGTTGAATATTGTTGTGTTAATCTAATTATATCTATTAAGGACGCTCCCTTTCATATAGAAGATTATTGCGTCCTTAGTCCTTAGCTTAATGTATCCACCTCAGTAATAAATTTCTATCTATTTTTGTGTGTGGGTTATTCGCAAACAATACAACTATATAAATACCAGTTCATTGTATAAATCGAATTAGACGATTTTCAAACATTCGTCAAGGTTAAATGTTCAGATCTAAAAATAACAAAACAACACCAGCACATTTCTCAGGAATTTGAAGCTTCTTGTTTCACTCTACTGTCAATGATTATTGAAGATCGTTCCTTTATAAATGATATTGGAGACAACTAACATTAATGATATTGTACAACATATCCTTTAATATCAGCCTGTCATCTTGTATTTTTAAAAATAAACTTGTAATAACAACCAAACACTTTGCAAGTGTAAATGAGTTGAATTTATGCCCTTTATGATATGCCTATCTCCCTTTACTTCTTTCTGTCTTTATAGGCCATTTACTAAGAATTCGTTTTGAAAATAAGTGTGTGAATAGCCTCAACTTCACAAACAATTTTTATTTTCTAAAACAAACTGAATTTTAAAAAATAATTTAAAAAAGTAACACGTCTTTATGGGATATTTTTCGTTTTTGAGATGCCCTTCCATCTAAATGTTTAGAACCACTGAATTATCTAATTAGAGCACTGTAATTTGACCAGATCGGCAAAGCCTTGTAGCGGAAGTAACAATAAGATTGGATAGTAAAGTTTTTTTAAAGTATTCTGAAAACGGACAATGCTTTTCTTGACAACACTTTTGGCGCTTTTCGGTTAGTATTGAGTTGTTTAAAAAAAAAGCCATACGAATACTTTGAGAACTTAATAGCTAAACATTTTCTTTAAATATAAAGGAAAGACCTTTCAGCAAGATTTTATATATACTTTAATTTAAAATTAGGAAATGTTCAACAAAATAATTGTAAAAAAGTATACATTAATTCCTTTATCTTATTTCAAATCCGACTACTTCACTTTTTCTTTACGTCAATGTTCTATTTTAAAAAAACACCACTTATTACATAGTTCATTTATTTTATCAAATTACTTTTGTATACTTTTCTTTATTGGAACCAACATTTCACTAAACACCGACCCCGACAATGCAGGTTTGAGCCTAGCCCAAGTCCACCTGGGACCTATAGGCGTTCAGACTTTACCAGCGGCCTCTTGCTACCACTGTGATGGTCACGCTAGCCCTTTCCCTGCATGCCTGGCTGCACCAATCACGTGCCACCCTGGAGAGGTAAACATTTCAATATGGCTTGTCTCCCTTCAATTGTCAAGAAACGAAATGCTAAGTAAGGTTTACTCAAAGCTTCTGGGAAATATATTTTACCAATTTTGGATATTAAAAAATATATTTTTTATCTTTTGGGAGCAATCGGCAATGCATGTTATTATCTTATTTGACATCAATTGGTATGAGACATTCGGGAGAGACTGGAACTAGAGGTATGGTCTTGTCAGACTGACACTCGAGGTACGGTCTTGACAGACTGGCACTCGAGGTATGGTCTTGCCAGACTGACACTCGAGGTACGGTCTTGCCAGACTGACACTCGAGGTATGGTCTTGTCAGACTGGCACTCGAGGTATGGTCTTGTCAGACTGGCACTCGAGGTACGGTCTTGTAGGACTGGCACTCGAGATACGATCTTGCCAGACTGACACTCGAGGTATGGTCTTGACAGACTGCCACTCGAGGTACGGTCTTGCCAGAAATACACAGAGCTGCAAGCCAAGAAAAGAATTCAATCTTGTCTCTTAGACGGAAACATGCCTTCACATAACATTTGATGTGAACGCTAATGACACGTGGTTAACAGCAGGGTTGTTAATATTGCAATATTGTATTGGTATTGGTAGTATTGCCAATACTTTTTTAAGTATTGGGACGATATTGCAATACTTCTTGAAATTTTATATTGGTATTGGTATTGCCAATAATTATTTTTGATATTGGTATTGATTTTTAACCAATACTAAAAGCAATATTCAATAAATTCTCTACAACATTGGTTGTGAATAAAGCTGAATATAATAAATTTTTCTTTGGTGTCGCCATTTTGCGAGTGACGTTAAGTTTGACAAACTTTGTGATGAACTTGATATCAAAAGACTACAGCCTGTACAGAAAATATTTGTTAAAGAGTATGTTGCTGTTATGAAGCCTGTTTGCTGTGGACTAGATATTTTGCAGGGTGAACCTAAAAAAGACATTGGACTTGGTTTCCTTCTACCAACACTTGTCGTAAACACTCAGTTGAAAGTGTTTCTTGATCAAGGAAAGAATGATCGGCTCGTAATGTGTTCTCCATTAGCTTCATGTCTTTTGAATGCTATCGATAGAAGATTTTCAAATATGTTTGACAGCATTGATGCTCAGCTGGCATCCGTTGTACATCCCAAATTCAAGTTGGACTGGATAGATAATGATTTACAGCGTTCGCATCTTATTGAAGCACTGAAGAGACGCGTTTCACAATCACTGTTGGTTGCTCCTACTGATGATCAGAAAGCAACATCGGCTGCTGCTGATGGTACAGATAATCAGCCAGACTTCTTCGCTGGATTGTCAGCCAGACGACATCGTGTGAATGATTCACCTGATGTGAATCAAGAAATTAATAATTACTTGGCAGACACTTCAGACAGTATTGCATCATTTGATGCCTATCCACATATCCGTAAAATATACATAGACCTGAATACAGGATTTCTTTCAAGCGCTGCTGTTGAAAGGTTGTTTTCATTAGCAGGACGAGTATTTTCCCCTCTTCGTTCACGACTGAGCAGTGCGTATTTTGAAATGGTTATTTTTCTTCGCCTGGCTAAGTGGTAGCGGCCAAATAGGTGGCGTTACCCTGTGAACTCTACTAAAATTCATCGTTCATCGTTAGTTTTCCAGATGTGATGCAATCCACTGACTCGGTCTGACTGTTTTTACTATAGTATGATGTCTAACCGTTTATGTATCATTTGCTTTTCTATGACAGTCATTTGCTTCATTCATCCATTCATCCATCCATCCATCCATCCATTCATTCACAATATGTGTACAGTATAAAAATCTTGTTGCTTAAGGACGTTAAGGTATGCCGACTTATTTAATATGTTGTCAAAGACTTTTGAATGCTTTGAGGAAAACTGATGAAGCAAGTGTTAACTATTGAACAAAATTTGGTTAAAAATACATTGTCTAAATTAGCCAAAAATGTTGTTATCGTTTATCGATGTAAGTGATATAGAGCGATGAATTACGTATTTGCATTTTATTCGTCTAATGACCCAAATATTGGTATTGGTAAGGCAATAATAAATAAATATTTGTATTGGTATTGCAATACTGGTTTTAAAATTGTATTGGTATTTGTATTGCCAATAGATTTTACAGGCAGTATTGGTATTGGTATTGCCAATAATTTTTTTTAGTATTGTTAACAACCCTGGTTAACAGTTTTGTTTTTGGATAAAGTTTCTACTGTGGATTTTTATCTCAACTTTCTGAAATAATATTTTTAAGGGGACGGTGTTCCGAACCAAATGGTCAAAATTCTTGAATGTCCTTATTTGTTTTATCCTAAGCTTAACATGAAAAAACGTAATTCTCTCGAGGTAAATGTTCACTCTTTATAACAAAGAGCTCGGCCAATGATTAAGCCTATAAGTATAAAGCGTTACTGGCGTGTTTATGCTAGTAACTTTGGTAAATGGAAATTTGACACATTGAATTCCGCAATGTTTGTGAAGGGACAGGGATTACTTCAATTTAATGTTGATCAATAAATCGTCAATTTTTCTATCGTAATCAATATGCAGAAATTTGTATCTTGTAAATAATCTTAAAATAATATATTTTTTTTGAGTATTAAAAAAAGAACTTAGCAAAAAAACTAAATCATAATGGTGACAATAAATGATACAATGTTTGTTTTTCCCTCCTACTCTAGGTTTGTGCTGTGACCTATTATGGGGATGCACCTCAGATCAAGTGTCAGAAAGAAACGGTAGGTGGTCTTCTCACGTTTCTTTAGGTCAACTCACGTAACTGTAGGTCAACTCACGTAACTGTAGGTTAACTCACGTAACTGTAGGTCATCTCACGTAACTGTAGGTTAACTCACGTTACGTTAGGTCAACTCACGTTACGTTAGGTCAGCTCAAGTTACGTTAGGTCAACTCACGTAACGGAAGGTGTACTCCTCACTTAATGGGGGATCAAATAAAGCAAGGGTAGGTCAACTCACGTTACGGAAGGTCAAATCACTTAACGGTAGATTTGCTCACGTAATCGCCGTTCAATTCACGTAACGGTAGGTCAACTTACGTAAGGGTTTGGGCAATTAAAGTTACGTCAGGTCAACTCATGTACGTATTGTTCAACTCACGCTTTACCATTCCTCATTTATTTTTTCATATACTGGCTTTCATCAGCGAGACCACCGTCTTTATCTATGTTTAATTCATGAGAATAGAGATTTGGGAAGTAATTTAAAGATTGATTTATTTGTAATCAGAATAAATCAAAATTAAATTAGTATTATTCTAAGACATTCTCGACCCTTCCATATGGACTGTGCTAATATATGCCTTGAGTTTTACCTTGTTGACAAAAACTGTGCTAATTTTCATGTAAGACCTCGCCCCGCTGATGTTCGCCAATTATCACACTCTAACCCGTAGGATTGCGCCAAGGATGTCTCCCACGCCGTTGGGATGTGTGGTGGGGGTGGAGTGGCTCTGGCCAACGGGCGGTGTGAACTGTGCTGCAAGACGGCCGATTGCGTCACCACTATAACGAGGGAACTACAGGAATCACTCAGTGAGTCTCAAAGGAATACCTCATCGTAAAGTCCCTCAGTATCCGGACCGGCGCCAATTACGTTTTATTTTGAGATCCTTTGATATGTGGGGAAACCGGGGCCGGTCTTAGGCAAAGCAACAACCTATGCGGCCGCAGTGGGCCCCACGCTTTAATAGTCCCCGCCTAACTTAATTTTCACTTATAATCCTTATTAATTCATTTTCCCTACCCAAACTGTACCCCGCGCCATTCATTTCACATGCTAAGCCGCACTTGCTAAGACCGGCCCTGTAAACTAAAAATGGAAATTCTTTTGAACAAGAAGCTGTAACTTTTTAAATAAATGAACTAATTATGTTTTCGACACTTCCACTTAAAATAACTCATGTTTTCTGGGAAAACTGAGATAATAAATATGCTATAGCAAATAAACAGCAACCTTAATCAACGTTTCGTTCTTAAAGATTTCTTTAATTCCACTGAATTATAAAGATTAAACCAGAGCCCCAAAACGGTTGGAACCTTAAACTTAAAGTAAATATAACTTTTTATTTTTCATTAACGCTGAACTCATTTCTAAATGTTTTTAAATAGAGAGAAAGGAAATAGTATAGTTATAGATCTTGTTAACCAAATAACGAAACTGGCAATGAATACAATGACGCAACTGTTATAGCTCCGTCCACTAAAACTGAACTCTTAGCATTAAGTAACGTTCAATTGATTTTCTACTAACCATAAGTGTTGTTGTTTTTTTATTTATCTCATGCTGTCCTGTTTGTTGTGTTAAATATTTAATATTTTTATTTGCACGAATTTCCTCGATGGAGAAAATTATTTACACTGCTATGAGTGTGTAAATCAGGTTTTACAAACAAAGCAAATAAAAATATTGACATATAAAGTTTTTATTTTACAATATCTACTAAACGTTTGATGATTAATAATTAGTTAATAAAATATGAGCAGCATTTTAGATTTAAGATCAATTACACAATTTAAAAAAAATATCTTGAATAAAAGTCATACAAAACACACTCATATACAACTTCATTTGCTGTTATTTAACCTTAAACAATGACGGAGCCAATGCATGCACTTCCCATCTTTTAAACTACATTGATTTAATTATAATAAAGTAAGGCATTTCAGGGTAATCCCCATTAGTGACAAGTTCACTGACAAGTTCTGTGACAAGCTCAGTGACAAGTTCAGTGACAAGTTCAGTGACAAGTTCAGTGACAAGTTCAGTGACAAGTTCAGTGACAAGTTCAGTGACAAGTTCGCTGACAAGTTCAGGGACAAGTTCGCTGACAAGTTCAGGGACAAGTTCAGTGACAAGTTCTGTGACACGTTCAGTGACAAGTTCAGTGACAAGTTCATTGACAAGTTCAGTGACAAGTTCAGTGTCAACGCATCTGGAACAGCACTATCTCGACAGGCACCATTAGAAGTTTGACTTTATTTGCAAATATTGAGGCATTTCTTGTAAATCCCACTTGCAGGCACTAGTGGCCTGTTGTGTCCTGGCTCCTGTGCTCAGAATAATCTGGCAGCGTGTTTCACAACGGCGACACGGTGCTACGAAGGTCAGGTCAGTGCTGTTATATTTCATCAAAGCTGGTGATTTCGTTACACAGACACCTGTAAACTACTTTAGTCTATTTTTGAACTTTCGATTTTATATCATAATCTATTTACAGATTTATATTTAAGTACTTTCCAGATATTAATAACTTGAGACAATGTGATTTTTTGATAATGATGGGAATATCTTATTTATTTTATTAAAATCTTGAAATTTAATTTGAAAGATTTTATCTTTAAACTATTGTATCACCCGTCAAAAATGACGGAATTTTTCAAAATAAATACACATCAGATTAAAAAATACCGTAATACAGAACTTTCAATTATTTTATTTATTTTTATTTGATTCATTTATTATCATATTGAACAATTTTATGCGGAACGTTCGAAAAGCGTTATTTTTGTTGCAGCACTATAAAACAAAATCGATCGCAGCGCCACCTAACAGCATTACATCCATATCGCAGCGCCACCTAACAGCATTACATTACATGACAACCATACAGACAACGGGAATTATGTATATTGATTCGCACATACGCTTTGTTTTGAATATTATTTTTAAGACAATGAAGATTCTTAGCATCCGTTTGCTTCAATGTTTAACTTGCTACGGGCAATAGTCTGGCTTAGCATTTTAAAACTAGTGAATGTCCCTCATTCCTTTCGGTTACAGTTCTGTGAAGTCGGTGTTAATGATCAGCTCGTTGTTCAGGGGCATTGCAAACCGCTCCACGAATACCAGGTAAGATTTGTCATCTGTGGTCAAAGTCTAGCTCTTAATGTCCCTTGCGGGAAAGTCTCACCTTAACTGCTGACAATTGTTAGAACTCATTTTCAAATGTGATCGCGTAAATAAATCTCTTTCAACCTGTATTTTTTATAGCGCGGAAAGAATCCCCATCCCCACATTAAAAAAAAAGAAACAAACTAGACATTATTAGCTGTTAATGTATTACTATATATTAGGGCTGGTATTGATTACAAAAAAAAATGTTCAATTAATCGTGAAAAAATTGAATCGATTAATCGTTTAATGTCGATAAATTATATTTGTATAACGCAAATATAGATCATGTTAAGCCGCGATTCATTATTTTGTGAAATCTGTTAAGTCGCGTTAATTCCGTGGCTACCGAATTTTTCAAATTCGCTTTTCGCTTGAAAAAAGGAAAAAACCCTTTTTGTTTACGTATGCACGTCTAAATAAATAATAATACAAGGGAAAAGTAACAAAAAAATATAAATTATTAATAAATTGGAAAAAATAAGAAATATTTTCTTAAATTTTAATCAAATTTTAATCGCTCAAATTAACTTTAAGCGATTAAAAAATTAAAAGATTTAACGATTAATTAATCGATAATTTCCGCAGCCCATATATATATATATATATTACGGGGGTTATCGATTAATTGAAATTTAATCCTTAACTTTTGAAAAATTATCGATTAATTAATCGATAAATTAGATTAAAGCGAAAAAACAGAAATTTATGACGTTATTAAACTGAACAATTCAAGGGTAGTAACAATAACAGGTAATGTATTTGAAATTTTTTATAATTTTATTGAGTTATTTCCCCTGTTTCCCTGAGCTGATGGTGTCAGCAATTTTTACCACGTTTTTATTAACTTGCTTTCGTTCCTGTCTGTCCACAATTTTTTTAAAGTTTCTGTCGGTCCATATATATTAATAAAATAAATTTTAATATTACGCGGGAGATGTTTGTACGTAAAAAAATATATTTAAATTATTTATTAATTATTAATAATTAATTATTTATTTATTAAAATTTTTAAAAAAATAATATAAATATTTTCTTAAATTTTAATCCAATTTTTATCGATTAAAATTATTTTAATCGATATTTAATCGAATTTTTTAAATCGATTAATCGAGAAATTAATCGATAATTTCCGCAGCCCTAATATATATATACATATATATATATATATATATATATATATATATATATATATATATATATAATATATATATATAATCGATGAAACCTTTTGCCGATTAATCGAAAACATTTTTTTTTAAAATCAGTATCAGCACTGATATATATATATATATATATATATATATATATATATATATATATATATATATATATATATATATATATATATATATATTATATATATATATATATATATATATATATATATATATATAATATATAATATATATATATATATATAATATATATATATATATAATATATATATATATATATATTTCCAAGGCCTTATATCTGTTCACTCTCCGTCCTCAATCTCCAGAAATGCCTCACCGATCAGGCGAGAGATGCTTGCACACCAACTGCTGGCGCAGTCCACGCCCCGCACCCTGCCAAGTGTGTATGGGATTGTTGCAACTCATCCAGCTGTCTCAACACGCACTTCGGTAAATAATGTATCAAGTTCAGTGGCGGGTTTAAAAAAGAAGGGGAGGGGGGGGGCTAATTGGGATGAAGCCTGGTGGCCCTAATTTTTGTAAGGGCCCCCATACTTATATTGTATAATAAAGGTGTGAAAATATTAGCCCGAATCCTTGAAAATATAAATAAATTAATAAAGTCTCATCTATTAATAACGAGAAAATGTCGAAGAGTAGGAAAATGCCAAAAAATCCTCATCGTTTATAATAACATCTAGAATTTATTAGCAAAATAGAGGTACCTAGCAAATAAAATGAAATCAAATATTGGGTAAAAACACATTTTATAAGGATAGTAAGAATTATTCAGTGTCTTTGTATTCTTGGCCTTACATTCCGTGGCAAAAATGAACTTTTTGGCTCACCGAACAATGGTAACTACCTTAGAATACTGGAACTACTAAGTCAGTTTGACACATTTCTTGGTGAGCATATCTGCCAACATGGAAATAAAGGATGTTGACACACGTCTTATGCTTTCTCAACTATCTGTAAAGAGTTGATTGAACAGATGGGGCAAAAGATATTCTCTGTTATTGTTGCTGAAATAAAATATTCAAAGTACTTCTCGATATCTGTAGACTCCACGCCACATACTATGTATGTGGACCAGTTAACATTGATACCCCGATATGTTGCATAATCTGAACCTGTTGAGCGATTTATCAAGTTCATTCATACCAATGTATCCAAACACTGGATCAGAAATTGCCCATATTATTCTTAATTTAAAAAAAAGACATTTAAATTCTACATTGCCGTGGACAGTCATACGACAATGCTGCAAATATGAGAGGGAAATTTAAGAAGTCCAGGCTATCCTTCGTGAGAAATGAAGTGTTGCTCGTTATGTGCCACATTTTGAATCGCAGCCGGGGGCCCCGTGCAATCTTCATTCACCCCTTATCAAGTTGTATGTGATGACTGTCATTAAATATCTGAATGAAGTTGTGTGTGATGACTGTCATTAAATTATCTGAATGAAGTTGTATGTGATGGCTGTCATTAAATATCTGAATGAAGTTGTATGTGATGGCTGTCATTAAATATCTGAATGAAGTTGTATGTGATGACTGTCATTCCAAATGTTACACACTGATCATGGAAATGACATTATTTAAATGTAGCAAAATAAGACATTTAGTGCACTATTTCTACAGCTTGCTTTTAAACTTTGGACTTGAAAAGATATTTCTTTAAAAGAAAAATTAAATCTTGGATTAAAAAAATTAAGTATTCAACATATTATCTTAAATGAACTCAAGTTTCAAAAATGATTTTGTATTATGAATAAACTACGGTTTCGAGTTTCGACTACAGCGCTACTTTATAAATACTTACTTACATATACATTTCTTTTCAAACTTTCATCAACTGCTCAGGTACCACTTGGAACACAGGAGCATTCACAACGCTGAACCTAGGTACGTGAGTTTCCTTCACTTACCGCTTCTCTAACGTCAAGTTAACAGTGCGTATTTTTGTGCTTGCATTTCTAACGTTCTGTGACTACGCGTTCACCCGCTGATTCAGTGGAGTGAAATGGGGCAACACTTTTATTTTTAAATGATTTTGATCTGAAAAATTTCAGCCGGGGAAAATATAGAAATAATAATACGGCCTTTACATATGACATATGCCCTGCTTGAACATTCGTCTTGTAACAGTCTCAGAGACTAGGCTACCAGTGTACGAAATCCGAAAAGTTTATAGACTTATTTACTCGTGAAGTTTTTGGTACTAATATAATAAAATAGCACCTCAAGTAATTGGGAAAATTTATTAAAAAAAGAAAGTACCCGCAACTTAAACCAAATACCTGAGAGCGGTGTGGGCAATTGTTTTTGCTTGAATGGGGGCAATTTGTGGTTGCAGATTTCAGTTGGCGCCAGTTAATTTACAAATTTTTATATTTTACTGTTCTAAAGAAGAAATTGAAATAAAACAGACAAGCGATAAGTACGTATCTACACTGCCTGCATTAACGACGCCAATCTAATGGAAACAACGCGGCAAAATGTCTGACGCGGACATAAAGCAAATATCTTGGTGGTCCCCAGCGGCCGGCCGAACCTTGCCCACCCTGTGTTACAGAATTATATATACCAGTTTACTTTTCAAATAATGGTTTTGGCTGAATCCGAAAATCTTTGAGGCCTAAGCTACCAGCCTTCTCAAATAGACAGTAGTCCAGAACAACATACCAGCCGACTTGATCCAACAACTTGGAGAATTACACACTAGTACTTTTTAAAAATCCTATGTCATCACATGAACTTCAGTATTATACAATCTCAGGTCATATTTATTGTGGTGAATGCTTGGGACGGAGCCTGTTCACATGACCAAATCAGAAACGTTTCATGCGATACTGGGATGTGTTCTTGGACTGTCCACAACAGGCTGGACGGTGGATCCTCTGTGTCCAGTGGGTGAGTAGCGTGCTTTTGTGAATAGAGTAAGGCATACATAGAATAGAGTAGGGCATAGACTCATAATCAGCAGCAAATTGAACCGCAATTACTAGCTAAAAAACCGTTAATAAATCAAAAGAAATTGACTTCTCACCCACCACGCTCGGTGCGCGTACTTGTCTCTAACCGCTTGCCATCGCGTCCTGTCATCACGAACAATCCAACAGCTTCCAAACCCCGTCTTAGTGTCACTCTCCTCGTAGCGGGGGGTGGGGGTGGAGGTGGGGGCTAGTTAACAAGTTGTTAATGCTTCTTTGCCTAAAAGTAGACCCGGCTAGTTGTCCTTCTTGCACAGCAGGATAATATTTGTTACCGAACTGCGCGCATCTAAATAAATTTTAAGAAATAAATGTTTGATGCTATGTAACTTTTAATTATTGCTTTGGTAGTTTCGCCTCCTTCCTTTCAACCTTCATTTCCTGGTATTCACACTGAGAAACCCTTGCGCTTAGTGAAGTACAGTGGTACCTTGAGATACGAGTGCCCTAACATACGAGTTATTTGAGATACGAGCAGTCGAGCGAGCGAGTTTTGGTTTGAAATACGAGCAAAATTTGAAATACGAGCACTCTCAGGAACTGACGACCGATGAGTTACAAGAGTTACATTCACAGCAACATTGGGGGTTTCTGCTAGAAATTGGTTTTGAGGAAGAGTGAGAGGTGGACGCGGTTATCTCTACAAGTGAGATAAAAGAGATCTTGGGAATGTGGGAGAGAGTTTCACAGTTCGTGGAAAAGAAACACCCTGAAAAAGTTGCAGCTGGTCGTGCATCGGAGCTATTTAATGACACTTGCATAACTCATTCGCAGCATTCTGAAATTTTATATTTTTTAATTTTTTTATATTTTTTATAATTCGGCGAAAAAGGCAAAGACCAGTGAAGAAAAAAATCATTGACTAAAATTAAGCATACAGTAGCCTTTAAGTTGTGTGTAAGTTACATTTAAGTGACCAAAATACAAATATGTATGTACACTTTATAAAACCATTCTTTTTTTAAATTTACATTCTGTTTTATACCATATTTGTCATCAATAAATATTTTTTTTTACTTATTAAAAACACGTAACAAAAAACAATTAGGGGTTGCAAATTTTTGCTCTGGAACGGATTAATGACATTTAAATTAATTTCAATGGGGAAAATTGCTTTGAGATACGAGCAAATTGACATACGAGCAAGGTTACGGATCGAATTAAACTCGTATCTCGAGGTATCACTGTACTCACTTCAATACTATAGAAGCATTGCAAACGCTCACGCAATATTTATTGCAGTTTGAACGGTCTTATAGTTCATAGTTGTCACTTAAGATAAAGTAGGTAGTGAAAGGAATTCATTTTTCTTATTTCTCTAAAAACTGCAAAATTCAAACATGTTAATAAAGCAAAGCGTTCAATCGAGATTCAGGTAAATGTGTTTAATTTATAATCAACGTGTTACAGATGCACATCCCAGGCCCAGTGCTGGACTCACTGGTCGGGAGCGACGAGACACAATCAGTACTGTATGGACAGTTCATGTTCGGAACAGCTCCAGGCAGAACCTGGACTGCACGTTCTGCTGCAACTCAGCATACAACTGCAACATAGGACCAAATACCGCAATGAGCTAGTTCATCTGGCCGTAACAGATCTTGAGTCACTCAAAATCTTCCTTAAAAGATCAAGAAATAAAGGATGATAATATTCAAAAAATAAAATTTTCAACCCATTAAAAAAAACAACAACACGTTGTTTTCGTGAAACATATTTTTGTTACTGTAGTTCATGTTTTGATTGATATTGCAACAGAGACCTTTATAAAAGAAATTTAATTTACCAATACATTTATGTCATTCTTCAATCATTGAGTTATACAAAGCATTACTTTTTATCTGACGACAACAGCTCCATTCGCAAGCTTAGACAGGACGAGTCAATATTCTGGTTAAAAAAACCAAAACAAACAACTTCTAAATAAAAACAGCCTTTAATGTATTTCATTTTTTTACTTTATGAATTAGTTTTAGAATGTTTGTAAACACACGTGTTTTGTCTTCAGGTAGGTTATGTGCAGAATTTACTCAAGGTTTTCGCAGCGTTCACAGGTTTATAATCAGGTAAAGCACCTGTTGCACATATCTATTTATCAGGTAAAAGTACCTCTTTGCACATATCTATTTAATTTATCAGCGTATGTATCTTCTGTCTAACTTGGCCCAGCATTTGCCGGGTTAGTTGATGACGCTTGCCTCCAATATACCAAACACATTTCCATCTTCATCGATTTTCGAAGTGATTTTTTCTATTTTTCGCCACATCTAATAAACCAATTTCATATAAAATACTTATTAACAGACATCCAAGCTTCTATGGGAAAACAATATCAGAACAAGACAATGTTCTTTGTTCTAATTTATACACTTATTACATAATTTTAATTTAAAAAAAATTACATTAAAATGACGTTTTTTAAAAATCGAATAAAAAACAGAAAGTTTTGTCTACCAGACAGAGAAGTTTATTCATGAGTTGCCTGAAACTATCGGCAAATCATGCAAATTTGTAACTAAAAAAAACGTCAGATGAATTATTATGAATATTTGTTATTTCATCATTTAACTGTGGAGTTTCTGCCCTGCTACTGTCCAGATGGCTAAAGAGTGTAATCTTCTTAACACATGTCCAGACTAAACTGTCTGTGATGTCCACTGTTTTCATGAACGGGTGGCGATTCCAAACACTAATGGTCATCATTTAAAAAAAATATTTATTATAGCTAACATTTATTGTCAGCAAACATACGTATGTGTACACCAATAATGACAAAAAGACTGTAGTAATAAGCATATCAAATGCACATCATAATTGCTAGAGCGTGAAGGACATAAAGATAATTATCTCCGCTTGCACACATTTATAAATAAGAAAAACCCGTAAAAAACCAAGTTTTTGACTATAAATCCTTTATGTACGAGAAGTAACTAAAAGAATGTTCATTATAATACGCAGCGCCAGACCATCCAGAAATACAAAATTGAAGTTGTGTCGTAAAACATGTTTAATATAATACGCACCGATCAGGAATATGTTTATAAAAAGAGCTGTCAATAAAATACGCACCTTATTGCGCGACAGAAAGGTTGTTCAATATAATACGCACCGCGACGCTCTATCTCAAAAAATAGCATGATACATAGGAATAAAAAAAATAATCTAAAAAATCAATAATTTAATTACGGTACATGCGATCGATCTGAAATTTTGATACATTGTTTTTATCATCGGTACGAAACTGCCTGCAAAATTTCAGCTCGCTATCTTGCGAGCAAGTGGGTTAAAAATCGATCAAAAGTTTTGGCGACAAGCAAGCAAGCAAGCAAGCAAGCAAGGTCGGTCGGTCGGCCGCAGACACCACGAGTTAATATAAAGGATTTAAAAAACAGTAATATCAAATCGTCAAAAGAAAAATATAAACCATTAAAACTATTTACTAAAAGATAAAATTACAGAGTTTGTGGTCCCACATTTAGATGTTGTTGTTTGTTGTCCCACATTAGATGTTGTTTGTGGTCCCACATTAAGATGTTGTTTGTGGTCCAACGTTTAGATGGTTGTTTGTGGTCCCACGTTTAGATGTTGTTTGTGGTCCCACATTTAGATGTTGTTTGTGGGTCCCAGTTTAGATGTTGTTTGTGTCCACATTTAGATGTTGTTTGTGGTCCACATTTAGATGTTGTTTGTGGTCCCAACATTTAGATGTTGTTTGTGGTCCCACATTTAGATTTTGTTTGTGGTCCCACATTTAGATGTTGTTTGTGGTCCCACATTAGATGTTGTTTGTGGTCCCACATTTAGATTTTGTTGTGTCCCACATTTAGATGTTGTTTGTGGTCCACATTTAGATCTTGTTTGTGGTCCCATATTTAGATGTTGTTTGTGGTCCAACATTTAGATGTTATTTGTGGTCCCATATTTAGATGTTGTTTGTGGTCGCAACTTTAGATGTTGTTTGTGATCATTCCGTTTCAGAATCACCTTGTGTTATAGGAAGGCTCATGACAGATTCCAAAACTTACTAGAATCTCGGGTTTCCCTTCCTTTTCGCTACTTTTACATGACGCAACGTAGCGGTTTTACATCTTTGGGATAATAATTATCCTAGCTTTCTACCACGATTTAGCAAGATGGCTTTAGTCCATGAGCTGATTAAGAAGTCCATCAAATTCATTCTGCCTGTCCTTTCAGATGCTTGAGGATTTCATTATGAACCATTTCTGGACTTTGTTGCTTTGGATGCTCTCTATCGAGTGCCTCTTTGCACACTCAGACATTGAGACATTAGAGATTTGGCCCCGCCCATTGCGTTGTCTCTGATATTTTTTTACATGAAATGGAAGCGTTACGTAGATTCCCACGCTTACGGTCATTGTGCGCTGTATCATTACTTTTGAAGGAGATTAGGAAAGCATAATAGCTTTTGAAGAACCATTTGGACTGTTTATTTGCTTTTGAAGACTTTTAGGCCGACACGTTCATTTTTTAGTGTATTTTTTCTTCTGGTCCCACACCCCCTTTATTTCTTTTAACATTGGTCGCAGAAAATTGCACCGCGTAAAAAGAAACCATTTTGTAATAAATTACAATAATTTGTTATGCTAATTTCTATCTAATTTGTGATCATGTGTGCGGAATTAACTGACAATAATTAATTCTTATTTCGTAATGTGTGCCGAGTAGCGTTTATAGCTAATGGGCGGACATATTTGTTTGGCTTTCATTTTATTTAACACCTCAATAAACTCAACATGAGAGAAACAAATGGGGGTGCATGGGTTACAACCACATTTTATATTGCCCACACACTAAGATTTTGTCATTATAGTGTCTTCAGACTGTCAGACTATTCGTTTTATTTCTATCCGGCCGATGCAAGTTTGAAATTAATTGATTAATTTAGACGCACAACCAAGACATTCGCTCACATACCGACACGTTCAATCGCATACCAAAATATTCAATCGCAAACCAACAAATTAACTCGCACACCAACACATTCACTCGCACGCCAACACATTCACTCCCACACCAACACTGTCACTCGCATACCAAGACATATACTCGCATATCAACACGATCACTCGAATACCTACACATTCACTCGACTACCGAATCATTTACTCGCATACCAACACATTCTCTCGCATACCAAGACATTCACTAGCATACCAACACATTAACTCGCACCCCAAAACATTCACTCGCATGCTAAAACATTTACTCGCATACTAAGACATTCACTATCATACCAACACCTTCATTCGCATACCAAGACATTCACTCGCTTACCAAAACATTAAATGGCATACCAACACATTCACTCGCGTACCAACACATTCACTCACATGCAAACACATTCACTCGCATATCAACACATTTACTCGCATACCAACACATTTATTCGCATACCAAGATATTCACTCGCATACCAACACGTTCACTCGCATACCAAGACATTCACTCGCGTACCAATATATTCAATTGCTTACCAACACATTCACTCACATGCAAACACATTCACTCACATACCAACACATTCACTCGTATACCTGCCCACCCTCACACAATAACAAAGCCGAACTCAAAATTGCAATGTCACACTGAATATTTACGCTGGTTTCAAAATATCGTGTATTGAAAAAAAAATTCATGCTGCACCGTCAAAAGATAAGACCTTAAATTTTACCATTTTACCCACCTTTCTAATATATTTGTTTGCAAATACTACAACCAATTAAATACAAATTTAAACACGAGTTAACACATTTTGGGTCACAATATTTTACAGGAAGTATTGTTTTTTTTTGTTCGATTAAAAAATACTCCTATAATTAATGAAGCACCACTTATGTCCCGGGTTGATTTTTGAATAACACTTAAATATAAGCCTATCACGTCTTTTCACATCCATTGGACATAGTTCGATGACTAATTCGTCCTCAAATTGTCATAGAATATTTGAAGAACTATACATAACCTTTTTTTCAGTCGATATTCCCGAAGCCCTACATAAGCACGTGGGTGGTAACTTATTGTTCCGTTATCTCTGAGATTTTAAAATATTTTTTTTTAAGTTTCTTTTTTTCAAGGCCATTTAAAAATCACTAAGTCACCAAGTGATCTGCTAGTTTATTGACGTTGCTCCATATATTTCCTTTTAAAAATTAACGAAACAATTGGACGTAACAGGAAATGAAATCAAGAATATTTTTTTGAGGTGATTGCCTTATCTGATTAGAGCTATGATTTACACTCTAAACACTAGAACACTTCTAGGGGTAATAGGACATAGGATTGTACATATAACACATAGGAAACCCAGTTGACGGGACATCTAAGTCATGAATGTTCTTACAGTATTGAAACTTGTTCTTGTTTTGGGTTTGTATTTAATATATTCGTCGTGCATTTTAGATAAATTTATGTGGCTGTCTCCTTTTTTTTTCCCCATGTATCTGGGAAAAATTAAAGTTGATAGGATTTTTATTTCGAAGAAACAAGCAATGAATAATTAACTAAGCTTCCATTGCATCAAGGATGAAATAGTTAGTGGCTTAAAGATAGAACAACAACAAAGATTCGTTGACAAATATAAATAAAGGAATCGTCTAAATTATGATTTGGCTGTTTAATTTGCTAAAACATATATATCTTATCTTATCTTATCTGTTTACAGACGCTCCTTCTATACAGAAGATTATTGCGTCCTACGCTTATCTATGGTTTGTGTTTAGTCCTGCATTTTTATCAGAGATTTAAATGTTGATAAAGTGTTGGCTTTCCTGGTTTCTTCAGGCAACCCATTCCACGCCCGAATTCCGGACGGGAAGAAGGAAAACTTGTATTTGTTTGTTCTTGCATACGGAATAAGAAAGGTGTTTTTATCCTTATGTCTATCTGAGGGTTGTATTAAGTTATCTTTGTGTTGTATTTCTAAATTAGAATTAATTGCTTTATGTATGATTGCTACTTTGCTCTTGGTTCTTCTATCCTCTAGTGTTTCAAGGTTTAATGATTTAACTAATGGTGTTACTCTCGTCAGTTTCGAATATTCTCCAGTAATGAATCTGGCAGCTCTTTTTTGAATTTGTTCTAGTTTATCGATGTTTTCTGATACTATAGATTGTCACATTACAATATTAACAACATTTAGGGTCGGGTGACAATTTATTTTAAATAGAATATTAATATTATATCAACGAACAACTTTGTAGCGTAGGAATATTTCTAATGAAAATGTTTGCCTTTTGAAATAGAAGATGACCATGGTCAAATAGACCACGTATTTGCCCGCTACTGTTCGAGCTACCGAAGCTAGCTTGCCCGTAGAAAACAATTGATTTCGATGCCTTTGTTATCAAGAAAACGAATTCTCTCAGTGCGGCCACTTTGTGGGCGAGATTGTTAAACCTCTAAAGATTATACCTAAAAATAACCCAGTAAAACATGAACATAAAACGTCAGAAAGTGTTTTTCAATCCATAGTTGTAAATACATGTTTTTCTCACTCTGACAGCGGCCACATACCGAATCGGTGATGCATTCGTCCTTGAAACTTTAACCTGCTACAACTGTGACGGTCATGGACATCTCTTCCCGGCATGCCTGTCATCCCCAATTACGTGCCATCCTGGAGAGGTACGGTTTTTAAATTCCTTAAATTAACTACACCACCATCTCTCTCTCTCTCTCTGTCTCTCTGTCTGTCGTTCGTGGTCGGGCTGGCGGAATAAACAAAAGTAAAAAATGACCTACTTTCCGTAATGCCATCGAGCTGAAATTTTACACATAGACTCTTGTTACCTAACAATGCATCTTATCAAAATTTCAGATCGATCGATCGTACCGTTATTAAATAAATGCATTTTTAGTTTATCTCTATACAATGTATGTAATTCAATTTCACTGTTAGTTATTGTTTTTTTTCACGTGATAGTTCAGTCACGCGTTGACGCCACCCGTCGTTGTACTGGCGTGCTTTTGTTTACCTTTTACGTGTCACTCTGAGCTCGGTCCAGCGATCGGTGACCAGACCTTTCCCCTCTCCCACCCCCTCTCCTGCCCCCCGGTTATAAAGCAAAGGGTAGTTAAGACAGATTCAGTCTGTAAATGTTTGTCGCGTTTGAACATAATCGATACTGTTAGTTATGTCTCATATATAAGAGATTTATGGTCAAAAACTTTGTGTTTACGGGTTTGTTTTATTTTAGTTTTTTAGATTGAATGGCACGATAGAAATGTGTTAGTTTTAAGGGTAGAAGGAGCTAACAAATATAATTAATTTGGCTAAATAGTATTTCACCTTGTGTTTAAGGTAAAGAGGAAGTGTTAAGAACAGTGGATAACTATATGTAAATACTAGGGCTGTTAACGATTAATTTAAATTCAATCGTTAACTTTTGAAAAATTAACGATTAATTAAACGTTAATTTCGATTAAAGCCAAAAATTGAAATTTGTGGTGTCATAAGCAACATTTATTAAACGCAATTGTCGAAAATCGAAATATCACTGGAATGTCTTCTTTATATGGCATCTTTTAACCAACAACGCAAACAGACAAGTGTGTTAACATTATTTGGTTGAAGTGATGAGCGGGTCTAATTGAAAATATAACCAGCCGAGCTAAGCAATCGTTCACATACACTTAGCTTTAGATTGTCTCAGTAGAAGTTTCTGATACGTTAGTGGATGTTTGGTTTGCGAAGTGTTAGAGCCATGGTAGCAACGTTCCATTTAAGCAGCGTAGATATTTGACCGACGCCAAGCAGGAGTTTAGAATCACCACGCAGGAAATTTTGCAACATTTTTGCACAAAAAATGGACGTTTTGCAACTTTGCACACGAGTTGTTTTTTTTAAATTTTAATTTAAATTTTAATTTTTTTATTTAAACCTTGCACACGGACCAACGAAGCTTGGACTTAGAGGGAACATTGCATGGTAGGCAAACGATTTCTCTCAATGGACACATAACCTTTATCAACATTTTGAACAGTCACGTTACTCAATAGTTTAAAACCAAAATGTTCGTGTAATCTTCCGGAAATTAGTTTATATTTATCGGCCGAAATATTTTTACTTTTTGACTGTGACTTCAAGTACATTTATAAGTGGTGTGTCGATTAATCGTTAAAAAATTTTAATCGTTACATTTTTTAATGATTAATCGAGAAATTAATCATTAATTTCCGCAGCCGTAGTAAATACCATTTTTTGAAGGCATGTTGTGATATACAAACAAAATACTTTGTATATCAATGGTCAGGTTTACGAGTGATTCATTTGATATGATAAACAAGCGATTTAATAAACAAAATGGAGAGTTTATACTTTAATGAATGGTTAGGTATCCATAAATAAATGGTATTGTTTTTAAATGTAAGAAAATTAATCAAGGTGTATAAATATTACACTTAAATAGTCACATTCAGCTTTCGAAAAAGTACACCGACACTCACCTAAATTTTATAAATGTTCCTGGCGTGGTTCCAATACGTATTGGTTCTTTTTACCATGTTGTCCTGTGAGCTTGTGTTGCACTTGCGATGATGAAGGTATCTATCAAACGTGGCTAAGATTTATCAACACACTATACGTCCTATACTGTTATTCTACAAAAACTTTGAAGCAGCAACGGTTTATGGCAGCCCCAGGTCCTTGTGCTTAAGGGGACCAAGGTATAAAAAATCTAGAGAATAATTTAAACAAAATGATAAATTAACATGAAGAAATTGATAAATAAATGAATGAAAGCTGTAAAATAAATATAATTAATTCATAATAATCGACCCCGCGAATCTCGGTACGCCAGCCAAGAACTCCCCGCCCCCCTCCACCACCCAGAAGTTCCAATTTCCTTACCTAAAATTCCTTGATCGGCTTTAAATATGAAGTGAATCTCACCTGTCCATTTCCATATTTTTGTAGGCACTTTGACTTGGATGACCATAACGGTGTTCACGTTTCTCATTGTGTTCGCAGGTGTGTTCAGTTGTGTACAGCAGTGGTCAACCAATAATGAAGTGCATGAAAGAAGGGGTAAGTCTCTTAGAAATATTAACAGCTTATGAATCTCATTTCACGTATTACGTTGCCATAGTGTACAATGGCCTGAAATAAATACAGGGATTCCTCGGGTTATGACGGCGATCCGGTCTTAAGAAACGTCGAAACCCGAATTTCGTCGTAAGTTGGAACATTATATATATACTAGGGATAACCCGCCGAAAATGACGGAATCTTTTTTGGTTCAAACAGCACTATAAAACAAAATCGATCGCAGCGCCACCTAACAGCACTACATCCATACAGACAACGGGAATCAATTACATAAGTAACGTATCCTTGTTTGATAAATACGAAATATTAAACTTGCTGAAATGTACACAAAGTATTTCATAATTATAAATCCTCAAATCCTATTTTTACATCGTTCCCTTTTCAAAAATTTAAAATATAAGCTAAAACAATGACGTCATATAATATTTTTTTACAGTGCGTCTTTAATTTATAATTATTTTGCACTCCTTTTTGCGCGCCTTATGCAAGTCTTGTATTAAAATATAAGCTCAAACTTTTATAAAAAGGCGAAAAGGAATTTAATGGGTAAGCCCTAAGACAATTACATCCATACATACAACCAGACGACGGGAATTCTAGTATATTGATATATATATATATATATATATATATATATATATATATATATATTTATATATGTGTGTGTGTGTGTGTGTGTGTAAAGTACTGTACGTGAAGTGCTATAATAAAATGTTACAGATAATGACATAAAAATAGAGAATACAATTCCCTACCACATTAAAAAAAAAGTTTACAAAAAAATAAAAAACACGAGAGAGAGAGAGAGAGAAAGAGAGGGAGAGAGAGAGACGGTGAAAACAACCACAATGGCGTATGTACTGAGACTGTTCGCCTTCATCACCCTGCAACACAACAAAGTGCATTCTTTCCGCAGTGCTACCCGAACATAAAAACAGTTACTTACATAAAAAGTATTTTAAAAAAGCAAAAACAATTTGTTACCCTAAGAAAATAAAGTTTTAAAAAAACACATTAAATTTTTAAAAACCGTAAAAGAACAAGGCTTTTACTATAAATCCTTTATGTACTAGGAGTAACTAAAAGAATGTTCATTATAATACGCAGCGCAAGACCATCCAAAAATTCAAAATTGCAGTTGTGTCGTAAAACATGTTTAATATAATGCGCAGCGATCAGGAATATGCTTATAAAAAGAGTTGTCAATAAAATACGCACCTTATTGCGCGACAGAAAGGTTGTTCAATATAATACGCACCTTGACGCTCTATCTCAAAAAATAGCATGATACATAGGAATAAATAAAATAATCTAAAAAATAAATAATTTAAGTACGGTACATCCGATCGATCTGAAATTTTGATACTTTGTTTTTATTATCAGTACAAAACTGCCTGCTAAATTTCAGCTTGCTAGCTTACGAGGAAGTGGTTTTAAAATCGATCCAAAGTTTTGGCGACAAGCAAGCAAGCAAGCAATCAGGGCGGCCGCAGACACCACGAGTTAATATAAAGGATTTAATATAAAAAAAAACGTAAAAAAACAAGTTTTTCACTATAAATCCTTTATGTACGAGAAGTAACTAAAAGAATGTTCATTATAATACGCAGCGCAAGACCATCCAAAAATACAAAATTGCAGTTGTGTCGTAAAACATGTTTAATATAATGCGCACCGATCAGGAATATGTTTATAAAAAGTGTTGTCAATAAAATACGCACCTTATTGCGCGACAGAAAGGTTGTTCAATATAATACGCACCGCGACGCTCTATCTCAAAAAATAGCATGATACATATGAATAAATAAAATAATCTAAAAAATCAATAATTTAATTATGGTACATGCGATCGATCTGAAATTTCGATTCTTTGTTTTTATTATCGGTACAAAACTGCCTGCAAAATTTCAGCTCGCTAGCTTACGAGCAAGTGGGTTAAAAATCCATCCAAAGTTTTGGCGACAAGCAAGCAATCAAGCAATCAAGGGTGCAGACACCACGAGTTAATATAAAGGATTTTAAAAAAAACAGTAAAAAAACAAGTTTTTCACTATAAATCCTTTATGTATGAGACGTAACTAAAAGAATGTTCATTATAATACGCAGCGCAAGACCATCCAAAAATACAAAATTGCAGTTGTGTCGTAAAACATGTTTAATATAATGCGCACCGATCAGGAATATGTTTATAAAAAGAGTTGTCAATAAAATACACACCTTATTGCGCGACAGAAAGGTTGTTCAATATAATACGCACCGCGACGCTCTATCTCAAAAAATAGCATGATACATAGGAATAAATAAAATAATCTAAAAAATAAATAATTTAATTACGGTACATGCGATCGAACTGAAGTTTTGATACATTGTTTTTATCATCGGTACAAAACTGCCTGCTAAATTTCAGCTCGCTATCTTGCGAGCAAGTGGGTTAAAAATCGATCCAAAGTTTTGGCGACAAGCAAGCAGGCAAGCAAGCAATAAAGGGCGGCCGCAGACACCACGAGTTAATATAAAGGATTTAATAAAAACAACCCGTAAAAAACCAAGTTTTTGACTATAAATCCTTTATGTACGAGAAGTAATTAAAAGAATGTTAATTATAATACGCAGCGCCAGACCATCCAGAAATACAAAATTGCAGTTGTGTCGTAAAACATGTTTAATATAATGCGCACCGATCAGGAATATGTTTATAAAAAGAGCTGTCAATAAAATACGCACCTTATTGCGCGACAGAAAGGTTGTTCAATATAATACGCACCGCGACGCTCTATCTAAAAAAATAGCATGATACATAGGAATAAATAAAATAATCTAAAAAATCAATAATTTAATTACGGTACATGCGATTGATCTGAAATTTTGATACATTGTTTTTATCATCGGTACGAAACTGCCTGCAAAATTTCAGCTCGCTATCTTGCGAGCAAATGGGTTAAAAATCGATCAAAAGTTTTGGCGACAAGCAAGCAAGCAAGCAAGCAAGCAAGGTCCGCCGCAGACACCACGAGTTAATATAAAGGATTTAAAAAGACGAACTAACACGTAAAATTATTTTATTTTTTATTTTTAGGGGGGCGCGTTCGTAACCAGGAAATATCGGAAATCGGGACCGTCGTAACCCGAGGACTCCCTGTATAAAAAAGGTTTTAGGGACTCGTCGAATGATTATAATTTGACCCTTTTTTTCAAGTCTTTGAAAACGTAAAATTCAAAACTATAGAGATCAGCAGGAACGAGCGGCCTACACGAGAATGAATTATAAATTTCATTATTATATCTTCGTCATTCGATCGAGTATGTAACCCATACTTATTAGTTCGTTTAAAATAAACTTAAAAATGCAAAAAGTTAATAATGTCCAAATACATGACGGGTTTTCGTTCCCACTTTTTTCAATGTATTGTCTGAAGACAACAACAACAAAAAAATTCAACGATTTTATCTTTGCCTTGTTAAATGATTTGTATTTTTAGAGGTTTATAAATTTTTAATGTTATTTTCTAATTATGTTGATGAATATTTACAAAACCGATGCAAATCAAATGAAAGAATGGGGCAATTCAAATAGACTTTTAAAAAATAACTACTTGCTGTTTCTTAAAATATTAGAACCATCACCGGGCACGAAGTCAACACGTGCACACAACTTTCAAGGGTCGTCTCTACTTATTTTACTGTTTGAGCTTTCGTAACCTTATGATTATCAAATCGAAAGTTTATGGCTTTTATCTGAATGGCTTGGTGTTCCTGCAACAGGACTGTAGCAAGGCCGTCGCCCATCCGACCCGACAGTGCGCAGGTGGTGGGGTGGAGATCCAGCCAGACCAATGTGAACTCTGCTGTCAAACGAGCAGTTGCGTCCATGACATAGTGCTCCACCTACAACAGAAAATTGGTATGACGTCATGTTATGTTGTGTATTGACACTAAACATCTGATTTAATCTTACATTTTGTACATGGCTACGCGCACTACCATTTATATACCCCCTTCGCTTAATCTATACTAATAAAAGGCAAAGCCCTCACTCACTGACTCACTCACTGACTGACTGATTCATCACTAATTCTCCAACTTCCCGTGTAGGTAGAAGCATGAAACTTTGGGAAGTTGTCGAGTAGCCTCTCGCGACGAAAACTGGAGTAAAAGAATTTTAAAAATAACACTCATGGGGGCCGGGGGCCCCAAAAACGTTTTTTTTCCTTATATGGCCTATATAAAATTTGAAAATCACCAATTCTCCTATTTCCCGAGTAGGCAGGAGCATGAAACTTCGGGAAGTTGTTGAGTACAACCCCGCGATGGTAACGGGAGTAAAAATATTTAAATTATCACTTCCTGGGGGCCGGGGGCCCAAATTAAGTTTTTTCCTTATATGAGCTTTATAAAAACTAAAAATCACTAATTCTCCTATTTCCCGTGTAGGTAGAAGCATGAAACTTTGGGAACTTGCTGAGTACACTCTCTCAAAGATAATTGGCGAATAAGAATTTTAAAATTCACACTGTTGGGGGCCCGGGGCCCAAAAACGCGTTTTTTCCTTATATGGACTATATAGAATATGAAATCACTAATTTCCTCATTTCTCGATTAGGCAAAAGCATGAAACTTTGGGAAGTTGTTGAGTAAAAACCAGCGATAGCGACGGGAGAAAAAAAAATTAAATTATCACTTCCTGGGGGCCGGGGGCCCAAATTAAGTTTTTTCCTTATATGAGCTTTATAAAAACTAAAAATCACTAATTCTCCTATTTCCCGTGTAGGTAGAAGCATGAAACACTAGGTAGTTGATAAGCACACTTCCGTGATGGTAACAGGTCAAAACAATATTTAAATTATCACTTAATGAGGGCCGGGGGCCCAAATGTAGTTTCGTCTTATATAAAAAACTGACTCATCACTAATTCTCCAACTTCCCGTGTAGGTATAAGCATGAAACTTTAAAAACAATATTTAAATTATCACTTTCTGGAGGCCGGGGGCCAAAATGTAGTCTTTTCTTATATTAAAACTGACTCATCACTAATTCTCGGACTTCCCGTGTATGTAGAAGCATGAAACCTTGGGAAGTTGTCAAGTAGCCTCTCTCGATGACAAATGGCGAAAAAGAATTGATAAATTTAGCTTCATGGGGGCCGGGGGCCCAAAATCTTTTTTTCCCCTTCCATTGGCTAAATAAACATTTGAAAATCACTAATCCTCTTATTTCCCGAGTAGGTAAGCATGAAACTTTGGGAAGTTGTTGAGTACACTTCCGCGATTGTAATAGGCGAAAAAATATTCAAAATTTCACTTACTGGGGCCCAGGGGCCAAAATGTAGTTTTTTCCTGATATGAGTTATATAAAAACTGAAAATCACTAATTCTCCTAATTCCTGTGTAGGGAGTGGCATGAAACTTTGAGAAGTTGTTAAGTAATATTCTGCGATGGTAACAGGTTAAAAAACGTTCTAGATTATCACTTACTGGGGGCCGGGGGCCGGGGGCCAAAATGTAGTTTTCTTCTTATATAAAAAAACTGACTCATCACTAATTCTCCAATTTCTCGTGTTGGTAGCAGCATGAAACTTTGGAGAGTTGTTAAGTACATTTCCGCAATGGTAACAGGTGAAAAAGAATTTTGAAATTCACACTCATGGGGGCCGGGGGCCCAAAAACTTTTTTTTCTCCTTATTCTGGCTTTATAAAAATAAAAAATCCCTTATTCTCCTATTTCCCGAGAAGGTAGAAGCATGAAACTTTGGGTAGTTGTTGGATAACATTCCGCGATGGTAACAGGTGGAACAATTATATAAATTATCACATAACGGGGGCCGGGGGCCGAAATGTACTTTTTTTCTTATATGAGCTATATAAAAACTAAAAATCACTAATTCTCCTATTTCCCGTGTAGGTGGAAGCATTAAACTTTGGGCGGTTGTTGAGTACCCTCCCGCAATGGTAGCAGACGGAAAAAAATTAAATTATCAGCTCGATAGGATCACGGGAAGTGTGTCATTTTTATTTCGTTTTTGTTTTTCTGCGGGACTACAACAGACAGACAGACAAGACGGTGAAGTTAATATATGTATTATATCCATCATGATCCATTTTGAAATCAATTTGTGTTTTGAATTTGTGTTACGCGGGTTCTCAATGCTTACTGAAATCCTAATTTACCGTAGCAAAGCGCGGGTATTTTGCTAGTCTTATATAATAAAAGGCAATGTTCTGTCCTGTCAGCGATAGCGATTGGTCCCTATAGACTTTATTTTGAGTTATGCGCGTTGGGATTTATATTCAAAAGCTCTGTTTTTACGAGTTATTTATTTTTACGATAATGAAAAGTATTTTTGACGTGATGCACATGTATGCCGGTCGAAACGGCTGTTGGAGGGGAGTTACAACATGCCACCGAACGGTGACGGAACATGACTCACAGTCAATCCCATCGACTTTCAATAACATATCAAACTTATTGCTATGTGTCCACGGGTACGGTTCACTTGAATAAAATCAACTCAAGCCACGGGTTGAAGTTTAACAGCAATTCAAGACGTCAACTTGAAAATACAAATGTGTTACAAACAGGTCTATATGTCAACAAGTAGTAAACAAAAATCAGAAAAAAACGCCAGATCCTTAAAAATTAATAATAATAATTCTAGAGCTTTTAACAAAGGGTACTCACCAATATTTATACCAAAATTCGTATTAAAGTCTACATGAAGAATATTCAGTAATTGTTTGAAACATAGACATCACGTGCGAAACTTAAAGTTACTCTATTAAGCTTCTAGAAGGCTTCGCCTTTATTAAGTACACGCATAATCTCTACACTAAATGTACACAAAGAGAGCTGAATTAAACAAAGTGCGACCCCTTTAAGTCACCATCGTTCGGCTCCATATTTATGTAATTACGACCTATCGTCACTTAGACATTAGACAAGATTTCAGTGTAGTTTATTGAGCGATAGTAAAGGATCCAAATAAAAAGTGTTGTCTTCCCTATAACATATAATTAAAATTAAATTAAGTATATACTCACGTATTATATATATCAATACATATCCTGGTACACTTGTATGAATCCAATATATTACAAGAACTTTAATTACAAAAATTACGGAAAAGTGATTACAACTACAACGGTAAAGATAAACATTAAATCGCGGGAAAAATCCTATTTACGAATTATTTATTGCTATGTTACGTCCACAAAATTTGGGAGCTAATGGAATGACCGCGACTTAACTGATTTCACGAAATAACGATGCGCGACGTAAAGGGGTCGCACTGTAAAATCTCTTTGAAATAAAAATACGCCATATAACTCAAATACATCAGAATATTTTTTCATAGATCAACTTTGCGCAATATCAATTACATCCCACTACAATTTCATGGCCTGTGCGATGGATATGATATCTTACGTCACGCGTTTCCAACATAAACTCTCCCTGTTACCAGATAAAGCGACACAATTTTATTGGCTGGCTTAATAACAATATCGTTCCACGGCTACGCTGTAAAGTTCGCGCGTAAAGTATGTATTGATTGTTTTATACACACATTGGTACTCTCCCTGTTACCAGATAAAGCGACCCAATGTTATTAGCTGGCTTAATAAAAATTCCGTTCCACGACTACGCTGTAAAGTTCGCGCCTAAAGTATGTATTGATTGTTTTATACACACACTGGTAGCATAGATAATCTTTTACGTGTTTTTTTATGTACTCCTTCTAAAACTCATTAGATCCCGGCTTCTATTGCCCTGGTGTGTGTTCTAGCAATGATTTAGGAACATGTATGAGGTCTGGCGTGCAATGTCTTGCAGGGCAGGTATGTAAGCGACTTTTCATTACCCTGAAGTGAAGTCACTTTTATCGTCCATTTACATACACTAAGAAAATTTCGCTTGTGCTATACGAATAAGTGCTTGTGATTTAGCCGCGTAAACACAATCTGTTTATCAATTTTCTTACATGAATCAACAAGCATATTTTATTAAAGTAACTGATACACTCAAACTAAACTTATTTCACAGTTTTGTCGCGTGACTATGAATGAACATTTTATTGTCCAAGGCCAGTGTCTGAACATTCATGAACACCAGGTGAGCAGATTAAAATCATTCTTTAAAAAAAACAGGATAGGGGGTTGGATTACAAACACTCTGACGGTTTTTAAGGATCATTCGCGTCTCTTTAATAATAAAGAGAAATGATTAAATACAAGACAAATCTTTCAACGACCAAATCAATATAGAACACAAATTTGTTTTATTTTCCCAAGTGTTTATAATTGTTATAGGGCCTATGGTATGTCATATCCCCAAATAATCAATACTTATTGTAATACATCATATAGAATGGGACTGCAATAAAGCTTTTAAATAAAATACAAAATACACAAACAAATTGTGCAATGAAAACAATAAATTTGAGCTTTATTTTTAGACTGATACGACAGTAAACGTTTCGGCTAATGCCTTCATCAGTACAACATAAAATACATTCTTACAATACTTACATAAGTAATAATAATATTCTTAAAACATATTGTATTTAAAATATTTATGTTAAATAAAAAGAAAGGAAAAACAAAAACAAACATGGACACAGGATATAGCAAAAAGGGGGAAGTATCCAAAGTATTCCCCCTTTTTGCTATATCCTGTGTCCATGTTTGTTTTTGTTTTTCCTTTCTTTTTATTTAACATAAATATTTTAAATACAATATGTTTTAAGAATATTATTATTACTTATGTAAGTATTGTAAGAATGTATTTTATGTTGTACTGATGAAGGCATTAGCCGAAACGTTTACTGTCGTATCAGTCTAAAAATAAAGCTCAAATTTATTGTTTTCATTGCACAATTTGTTTGTGTATTTTGTATAATACTTATTGTAGCAGTATTGTAACAAACAAATTAATCACTCAGAGAGTTACATTATTTATGGCTGCAGGGATGCAATTCTTTGAAATATTTTCATAAATAAATCTATAAAAAAATTTTTTTAAAAAATAAAATAAAATAAATAAACAAACAAACAAACAAACAAACAAGCAAACAAACAAATTCAATAGTATGATCGAATCTAAAAACAGAGATGTTTCAAGAATTAATTTGGTCCGACGAATATTTAACGAAAACTAGATGTTTACAGTTTCTAAAACGAAGCTGACCATTGTTTTTGGATTAAGCGAGCCATACGTATTTACAAGAACGTATTCCTCTTTTAGAAATGTGTGGAAGACATGAGCAAACATTCTTGTGTGAATGCAGACGGTCACGGGGGCGTTTGTGTATGGGACTGTTGTCAGACAGCGGCTTGTCTGGACACACACTTCGGCACTGACCGCGTCATGGGTGAGTGTATCTTCTGGAGATCTGCCAGACTTTTGTCTCTGTACAGTTAGGCTAACAATTAGACAAACGGGAAGACTGTCTTTTTATTTTATACTGCTCACTACTGCAATGCTTATCCTCAAGAGCATGCTATTCCTCGTTGGGCTCCCGTTCGCACGGAATCCTTTCTTGCAGAATAACCCGATCCCAGTAGCAACCAATGAATTCCCAGATAAGCCAAATGGGTCAATAGATCCCCGGTGCTTATAGGTCTAGTATCTCGATAGGTCTAGTATCTCGCTAGGTACATAGCTCGATAGGTGCATAGCTCGATAGGTACATAGCTCGATAGGTACACAGCTCGATATGTACACAGCTCGATAGGTGCATAGCTCGATAGGAGCACAGCTCGATATGTGCACAGCTCGATAGGTGCAAAACTCGATAGGTACATAGCTCAATAGGTGCATAGCTCGATAGGTACATAGCTCAATAGGTACATAGCTCGATAGGTACATATCTCAATAGGTACACATGATGCACATGTATGCCGGTCGAGACGGCTGTTGGAGGGGAGTTACAACATGCCACCTCACAATTAATTCACATTTCACCAATTGTCATTAATGACGAAAATAATAAATGGACTCATTCCCAACGTAAGAAGAAAATTTGAAAATGAAGGAAATGGAAGAAACCATTGCTTTACACTTAATTATCTATCAGCAAGCAGTATGCAGGAAACACCAGGTGTTTGACAATGTGATATCTAACAATGTGAAATGAATCAAGATAAGAGATCTAGGGGCCTCAGACCGGTAGTTAAAGTCTTGCGTTCAGATAAAATAGAGACGGCATATTAGGATGTAATCTACAGGACCTATGTACCTGGCTAAGGTTAAGAAGAGTTGTTGTTTTTTTAGTTGAAAGCAGGCTTCAAAACTTTGATGGAGAAGGATTGAATTGTAGTTTCTGAACTATGCGATAGCAGAGTCTGAAGTACTTAGATCTATTTTGGTCACCACGCGGAAGCTAAATGTACTGAAGTAGAAGTTACAGGGATGAAATGAAAAAATCAACAAACTTAAAACAATATGAGATCATTGTCTTAAACGCGGTGGTCGAGTGGCAGCGCACTGGACTGTCGTACCGATGGTCACGGGTTCGAATCCGTGTGAAGGCAAGGGTTTGTTCCCGGGGCCTAGGGCGTCCCTGAGTCACCCCGCTCCAAAATGGGTACCTAACACTACATGTAGTTAGGCGGCTGGGTAATGCGTGGAACCCACAAAGCCGTGGCCTGTGAACGCTGCATCACTTGCCAACAGATCATCTCTCATGGTCTGTGGACGCAACTATCTTCTGCATAGAAGGAGCGTCTGTATAGAAAAGATAAGATAACTTTCTAGGAGTTAAAAAAAAATAATTTAAATCTTCAAGAAGATCATGTTCACGTTTTGAGAGTAACTATTTGTTGGGCAATCTCTTTCAAAAGTCTTTTTTGTTTTTTTAGTGTTTACAACGTTTTTATTAACTTGCTTTCTTTCCTGCCCACAATATTTCAAAATTTGCCAACGTAAAATTAAACCACTTCTAATGGACCTAGAGATCTCAAAATTTTACCACAGATAGATCTTGGATGGCAATGCATTGTGTCTAAATTTCAGATCGATTGAATGTACCGTAATTAAATTATTGCATTTTTTAGTTTATCTTTATATAGCATCTGTACCCGATTGTCATTGTTGACATCACGTGCCAGTTCACTCCAGTCAACTATTACAACTTCCCGTGTTTACATCATGGAGAGTTCAGTCAGTTTTAGTCTGTAAACACGCAATGCGTTTAAAGAAATACAATTTTCGATATACTTTATGATTTTACACTGAAACTAAAAAGAATAAAATAAATAGAGGTAAAAAAGATTTTTAAAAACAACATTTTTATAAGTGGACTAAAAAGAAGAAAATAATTTAAAATTTATAAGTTCAAGTACTTTGATTAAATATGACTAAAAACGTTGTGCGGGTGTTAAGAATAAAAATTAAAGATTTAGAATTGAGATGGCCAAAGAGAGATCTATTAGTGAGAGAATGAGCGAACTGCATATGTAAAAACCCATAAGCGCACGTCGCACGTTTTTAGTCATATTAAACGAAAGTTCTTGAACTTATAACTTTTAACTTATTTTCTTCTTTTTAGTCACTTATAAAAACGTTGTTTTAAAAAAAAATCTTTTTTTTTACCTCTATTTATTATTTATAGATATAGCCTCATTTTGAGAAATACTTTAACTTATGCTTCCACTTCAATACATTTTAATTCCTAGGTCCCCAAAATATATTTGTTGAGTTCGAGACCTCTAATCTTGAAAATAAAAGAAATCTAGAAAATACTAGAAAGATCACTAAAAAAATCCGTTAACTATGTTGATAAAAAACTACATGGAATAAATAGAAATCATGAGGCAAACATTAGTATATCAGATATTTTTATGTTTTTGAAACATTTTGTTAATTGACTTCTCCATTCCCGGATGCACTTTTCTTGTACTTATAATTGCATTAAATTTTAACTAATTATACCCTATAGCTTTTCTGATGTACTATCGTATCACCCGTAAAAAATGACGGAAGTTTTCAAAATTAATACACATCAGATTAAAAAATAACGTAATACAGAACTTTCATTTTTTTTTATTTTTTTTATTTGATTCATTTATTATCATATTGAACAATTTTATGCAGAACGTTCAAAAAGAGTTATATTTGGTGAAGTAATTTTTGGTGCGCACTATTGAACAAATCACCATTACATCCATTACGGGAATTATGTATGTTGATTCTACTTGAGCTTAAAGAGAATCAACATTATTTTATTACTTTTAAATTCACTCAAATTTCATTAAAGGTGATGAAAGAAGTTCAATCAAAATTCAATAGCTCATTTTATATTTACGTAATTTATAACTATTCAGCTAACTAAAGTTTAAAAAAAAATAGTTTATTTTCCAAGCCTAGAGGGAAATATTTTAAATTTATAAAAAGGGGGGAAAATGATGGCAGAATGTAGCGTTCCCGTCACTCTCACCAATCCGGGGAAAAATAAACAGGAATAAACTTTAACTATTTCCCCACACGTACAAGAAATGACATAAGGATGATACTTTATGAAATTTTGAGTCTTAATTGGCATTTTTGTCATGATTTCTTCCATAGCAACCGGCCCATCATGTCCAGGATCATGCTCCAATCAAATCGGAGCTGACTGTTGGACGACAGGACCAAAGTGCCAAGGAGGGGAGGTGAGTAACTCCAACGAAAGTCACCATAAAGTAACCTATGATAAAGTAACCTATGATAAAGTGACCTATGATAAAGTGACCTATGATAAAGTAACCTATGATAAAGTAACCTATGATAAATTGACCTATGATAAAGTGACCTATAATAAAGTGACCTATGATAAAGTGACCTATGATAAAGTGACCTATGATAAAGCAACCTATGATAAAGTAACCTATGATAAAGTAACCTATGATAAAGTGACTTGCGATAATGGAATAAAATAAAATATAATTATAATTTCATGCCAATTTTTTTTTAAATTACTTTTTTCTTTAGTAAACGCGTGGCACTTTTAATTATTTTGAGTGCGTTTCTCATCTAGGTGTGTGCTATCGTTTCTCATATAGGTGTGTGCTATCGTTTCTCATCTAGGTGTGTGCTATCGTTTCTCATATAGGTGTGTGCTATCGTTTCTCATCTAGGTGTGTGCTATCGTTTCTCATCTAGGTGTGTGCTATCATTTCTCATCTAGGTGTGTGCTATCGTTTCTCATCTAGGTGTGTGCTATCGTTTCTCATCTAGGTGTGTGCTATCGTTTCTCATCTAGGTGTGTGCTATCGTTTCTCATCTAGGTGTGTGCTATCATTTCTCATCTAGGTGTGTGCTATCGTTTCTCATCTAGGTGTGTGCTATCGTTTCTCATCTAGGTGTGTGCTATAACGTACTCAACAAATGATTACAGTATGAAATGCCTAACTCAGCAGGTGAGTATTATTTTATAACATTGTCTATTGTTTTGTGAGTATATAAATTTGTAATGTATGGTCCTTGAGGGTAATGTGTACATTTTGTATCCTGAGACAACCCTTACTATGAAATTTGTAATGTATGGTCCTTGAGGGGTAATGTGTTCATTTGGTATCCAGAGACACGCCATTGTATGAAATTTGTAATGTATGGTCCTTGATGGGTAATGTGTTCATTTGGTATCCAGAGACACGCCATTGTATGAAATTTGTAATGTATGGTCCTTGGTGCGTAATTTGTTCATTTGGTATCCCGAGACACGCCATTGTATGAAATTTGTAATGTATGGTCCTTGAGGGGTAATGTGTACATTTGTTATCCCGAGACATCCCTTAGTATGATATTTTAAAATAAAAAAAAATTAAAAAAATAAAACATACATGAATTGAGTCCGAGCCATATCGGAGACGACACTCATCTGTTTGATCTTTAAAATAGAGGTTTAACGGGAGTGAGGTTTCCAGGTGTAATAGAATACACACACGCATATATAAATATAAATATAAATATATATATATATATATATATATATATATATATATATATATATATATATATATATATATATATATATATATATGGGTGTGTGTGTGTGCGTGCGTGTACACGTTTTTGTATGCGCTTGTACTTAAAGCGTATAGTTACGCTAACGGTTCTGTTTACCCACATGGCAACGCTTTCTACAAACAAATATGTAATCTAACCAAGCCATTCACAGGAATGCGCGGACTCGACGGAGGTGCAATTCTCCGTGTGTTCAACGGGCGGTATTGAGGTTGACATTGGGGTGTGTGAGATCTGCTGCAACACGACTGCGTGTGTCCAGAGTATGGCGGACACCCTGATCCCTCTGGATATCATCCGTGAGTTAAATGCCCTATCATCTATTTTTTAATGCTTCAAGTGCAACGCTGTTTTCGTGGTTTTCCGTAGCGAACTACATGTAATTACAATGCTGTGAAGAGCAGACACAACAAAAGAGTTCCCTTGAAAACAAATTATAAAGTTTTTAAAGTTTGCCTAAAGTAAGTTTATGAATTTTAAAAAAAAAGGATGGTTAAAATTAAGATACATTTTTTATTGCTTAAATATCGGCATCCTTCCGTCTCGAGAGACGATGGTGCATCACCGTTGAGTTGGGTTGCATTTCCTCGTGTGGCTGCGCAGTCCTATCCTTGAGTGACAGTTTTTTCCACAGCTTTTTGCACACGAGTTCTGTGCTTCTAAATGTTTTGTCCCTTCTCCTAGCTCTTCTGTCTGTAGCCTCCTCCATCCTTCGTTCCTCGGCTGCTATGACGCCCTCTTTGACAACTGTGCGTCACGTAGATCTGTCTTCTGCTTTGAATTCCCAGTCACTTGTGTTTCATGGCTCTCTGGCAGACATCTTTAAATCACAGATGTGGGTGACCTGTTCTTCCTCTTTCCCGATGCCAGTTCTTCATATAGGAGGTCCTTGGGGATACGGCCCTGGCTCATTCTTTTTACATGTCCTAGCCATCTTAGGCGTCTTTCACTAAGGATTGAGAACATGCTTTGGATATTGGCACACATCAGGACCTCACTATTTGGCACTTTGTCCTGCCATTTAATGCGAAAGATGCGACGAAGGCACCTCAATTGGAAGCTATTAAGATTGCGCTCTTGCGATGAATATATTCAAACGGCAACATACATTTTACATTTGACATAAGGTCATACATTTTTAAGAAGATATGAACAAAGAAAAAACGTGTTCAAATAAATAAAAATTAGGGCTTTTTATGTGGAAATTAACGATTAATTTCTCGTTAAAAACTCAAACGATTAAATTATTTTTAACGATTAATCGACCCATCACTTACAAAATATTGGAAGTCAAAAAGTAAAAAAATAATAATAATAAAAATAGCGGCCCATAAATAATAACAATTTTCCCGACGATTACACGAACATTGTGAGAAATCGTTTGCCTACCACGGTTCTAATATTTCGCCTACTTATCAAACCAAATGAAAAGCGTATTAAGCTAATGACTGTAATGGAGTCTGACTCAGAGACAGAAAATGACGACAGCTCTTCTGATGAATTACTGCGTTACAAAATGGAGATGACATTTCTTGAATCCATTTAACCCACTACAATGGTGGAAACTTAATGATAATGTCCATTCCTTTACAAGACCGTTTTGTGCATACCAGTTACCTCAGTTCTATGTGAATGATTGTTCAGCTCGGCTGGTTATATTGTCAATTAGACCCGCTCATCACTTGAACCAAATAATATCAACACACTTGTCTATTTTCGTAGGTGGTTAAAAGATGACATATAAAAGAGAAATTCTAGTGTTATTTAGATTTTCAACAAGAACATTTAATTTTAATAAGTGTTACTTATGACAAAATAGATTAAAATTTTTGGCTTTAATCGAAATTTAACAGCCCTAAAAAAAAGTATCTTTTGAAAATATCGAAACATAAATTGATAAATGAGGCAATTGAGAAATTCACTTTAAAATCTATATCATAAATAAAAATAGAGGTAAAAAAAGATTTTTAAAAAACCACGTTTTTATAAGTGGACTAAAAAGAAGAAAATAATTTAAAATTTATAAGATGAAGCGCTCTATATTTAAATAGCTAAAAATGTTGGGCGGGTGTTTGGTATAAAGATTAAAGATTTAAAATTTAGAAGGCAAAAGAGAGATCTATAAGTGAGAGAATGAGTGAACTGCATAAGTAAAACCTCATATGCACCTGCCCCACGTTTTTAGTAATATTAAATAAATGTGCTTGAACTTATAAGTTTTTAATTATTTTCTTCTTTTTAGTCCACTTTTAAAACGTGGTTTTTAAAATCTTTTTTACCTCTATTTATGTTATTCTTTTTTGTCTAAGTCTATGGTGAGTTTTGTCACTTCCTTTTGATTATTGATTATTGACGTATTGATTATGTTCAATATAATACGAAGCGCAACAAACATTTACAGACTGAACGTGACTGAACTCTCATTGCTGTTAAACACGGGGATGTGGTCATTGATGGCTGGGGTGAACTCCGGTGGCACGTGGATGTCAACAATAGCAGACGGATACATATGCTATGTAGAGATAAACTAAAGATGCATTAATTTCATCACGGTACATTTGATCGATCTGACCTTTTTATACATTGCATTGTCATCCAAGATCTATATGTGGTAAAAGTTTGAGAAAACATCAGAAACGGTTTAATTTTATTTAGGAGAATTTGAAACTTTGCGGAAAGGAACGAAATCCTTGGGTTTGGTGGGGAAAGAATTGTTTGGGGGGGGGGTGGTGGGGTGGTGTAGAATATTAGCGACCCCAAATCGGTTAACTATTTTTATGCATGCAAATAATTTATTTTTAGCAATGTTCATATTACCGTGTTTTAGATGCACCCGTCACGTGTCCTGGCACCTGCACATCAAGTGACGTAGCGATGTGTTTTATGACTGGTACCCAATGTCGCCCAGACGAGGTCAGTGAAAACATTACACAATTAATTAACCAACAAGTTGAACTATCATTAGTTCGAAAAATAAAAATAAAATGTCCCCACTAAAGTACAAACCAATTATACACACAGAGGTTAGAAATCTTCATTTCGTCCTCCTAATTCATTTTGAAATCATAACCGAGTCTTCCTTTTTCAAATTGGATAATTGTGTTTTCTTTCTATCTATAACAAAACTTTGGTTTCTGTTGGCGCTATTGCTATCTATCAAATAGAATTTCACGTGAACTCCTCTAAAATGTAAACACAAATCAGTTGGAACAAGACACAACTTTCGGCAAGCCTTCCACTTTTTATTAAAAAAAAACAGCCCCAAAATTAGCTGAGTCAGGAAATTGAGAGAGAGGTTATTCATAAGATCCAATGCAAGGTCAACTGGCAAAGGGAGAAATGCATATAAGGAATTTTACAATAGAAACACAGGGGTGGGAAGAGGAGGCAGAACCACCCTAAAAATCTAGGAGAGGAAGATCACGGACAAGTATGAATCAGATCGTGTAGGAAACCCTCCTAGTGGCATTCAACCATCTCTTGTCTTATCCGTAAAAGAACCTTTGTAACGAAGATTGATCTTACAATACACCAATGAACTCACCTAACCCGGAAGTGGTCTTCATGGTCGATGAACGCTGGGATCTGTGAAACAGGAAGAGACGACATTTTAGCAATAAGATCGATATCAAAATAAACTGTAAGTCAACTTTCTCCTGTGTCAAAGCAACTGAGATTTCTATCCAAGGATTGCGGCTCTTACGTCATTTGAGGAAGTGTCCTCACCAAATCCGACTCCTCGCAAGGAAGTGAGGTCGCAATGTTTTCTCCTGACTTTAGTTTCCAAGAAAGGGAGGTCGCGATGTTTTGTCCTGACTTTAGTTTCCAAGAAAGGGAGGTCGCGATGTTTTCTCCTGACTTTAATTTCCAAGAAAGGGAGGTCGCAATGTTTTCTCCTGACTTTAGTTTCCAAGAAAGGGAGGTCGCGATGTTTTGTCCTGACTTTAGTTTCCAAGAAAGGGAGGTCGCGATGTTTTCTCCTGACTTTAGTTTCCAAGACAAAATTTCTACAGACATCTGTTAGCTTGATTTTTTTTTCTTTAGCGTTTTTCTTTAATCGAAGACTTTATTCGCCATTAAGGTTTGTTGTTGTTGTTCGTCCGTCGTAGTCGACGGGGACCATTCTCGTCATACTAGTCGTGTGTCCTCTGGGGGCTCATTAGCCCGATTCTTGCACGAAAGGTGCGTTCACATGTCGGACAGGAGATTAACGGGGTGCCATCAGGAGGGCTTTGAACACGATCATACCTGGCCTGACGCCTGGGCTTGGCAGCATGTCGTCTGTTTTCCTCACAGACTACTGCGCCGCTTCATATCATAAAACGCCAGGTTTCCGCGTACTTTTGTATTTTATATTTTATCTAGCTTCAGTGTAAACGCGTTCCTTTCAATTCTGCTTTTTAGCTTCGTTCCTAAATACGTTGAGAGGACTTGTAACAATTTTTTTAAAAAAATGTCTGCGTTAATGTTTTCATATTTGTTCTACAGTTTTGTCAACTAGGAATCGACGCCTCATTACGCGTCCAAGGACACTGCAAGAAACTGAACCAGATACAGGTGAGTTATATCTAAATTATATATATATTTGGTACCATGACCGGCGGGTCGTAGGGGGTTCTAATGTCTCCATCAGAACTTTCTCGGGGCTTGGTAGACTTAGCGGCGCCCATCTCCTCTCCAAGTCAGCGTCGGATTTTTTTTAGCAATATTCATTCATTAATATTTTTATTGTGGCTTAAACGTGGGCTAGATCCCATGAACCTCACGCTTGTGAGGCGAGCGCACTATTGAGTTCGCTATCAATTTTATTATATTTGTGTATGTTACATATATAATATTAGTTTATATAATATTATTTTATATAATATTATTTTATATATTATGTGTATGTTTATTTTACTTTGAACATCACCAATGAATGTTTTGAGTCAATCGCAGCGTTGTAATTTTATTGAAGAGAGTGTAGATTAGAGATTAAGCAAAGTTTTGTGTATGGTTTGAAAAAAAATGAGATTCACAAATAAAATCTGTTTATATTTTTAAATTCAGGTGTAAACAATTAAGTCGTGCGAGATTGTATAAGAGGAAGCCACTTTATTACTTTTAAACTATTGTATTAATTATTAGCCACTTAATTAATTTAGTTATTGTTTCAGATAATTTTTTTTTATTAAAGAGTTGTAGAGATGAGCTTTCAAGGAATTCCTGCTTAAATCCAATCTTTCACGGTGCTCACTTTGGTCATTGCGTCTTTGACTGCTGTACAACTGACTCTTGCTTACAAAGTCACTTGGGGGACGAGTGGTGTAAGTAAAGTTTTGAAGATGTGATAACAAACGATAAAAAACAACGATGAAACATTACAAACTGTTCAAAGTATGGATGAGCTCTTCTGGCATAAAAAGTTAATCAATGCGGAAATATAAAGCGCTTAGTTTCCTTACATATTTATCAAAGTTTTACAACTTAATGAGCCCCCTTCCCCCCCCCCACATAATGCACATTAAACAAATCGATCACTTAAAATTTTTATTATTTTAACTTTAAAAAAAAATGCGTTTGTTAATTATTGATATCGCTCAAATACGGTTCCTTTCCTTATTCTAGTTAAATATTTTTAAAAAAAGAAAGAACTTCATTTAAAAATATTTTAACTACGTCTACACATTTGATGATGTTTGATTCTATTAAAATAGTGTTGCTCTTTTTTAAAATAAAAAAAGACTTTAAAATGTTTCTAAAAATAGATACGTCTGTTCCCTTGACGACTTGGCTACCAGTAACCGATATAGACACGAACATAGAATTTCCTCATAGACCACAAGACACACATGCACCAGTGACATCTACCACGACACATTCAACGGCTAGACCTACCACGACACATTTACCCACAACAACTTCTACCACAACACAGGCACCAACAACCACCACTACCACACATGCACCAACAACCACCACTACCACACATGCACCAACAACCACCACTACCACACATGCACCAACAACCACCACTACCACAGATGCACCAACAACAACCACTACCACGCATGCACCAACAACAACCACTACCACGCAGGCACCAACAACAACCACTACCACACAGGCACCAACAACAACCACTACCACGACCGAAGCCACTACACAGGGCCATCTAGTAATCACTATGGTACCGCCCAGCACCGTGCAGAGTCTTATAACTGCCAACACACCAGTACCCGCCGTCACTGCAGAAACTGTTGAGACCCACAATGGTAAGCAATTAATGTCGATAGCAATATTTGTGTGGTGAATTTATTAATCTAACTAGTGTATCACCCGTCAAAAATGACGGAAGTTTTCAAAATAAATACATTTCAGCTGAAATCTATTTATTTTGATAAAAATACACATCAGAATAAAAAGTAATGTAATACATAACATTTATTTATTTATATTTTATTCATTTGCAAAATCAATCGAAGCGCCACCTAACAGCATTACATCCATATAGACAATCTGGAATTATGTATATTGATATCCATTCTTTTACGCTGATTTAAACCACTTTCTATTTTGCTAAGTGCTCAATTTATTTGCAACGATCTCAGTAAAAATGAATAAATTTTAAGGAACCAAGGAGTGGTATGTTTTAAAACAATTATGCCAGAAATCTTCGCGGAAGTGTGAAAAAAAAGACAACGTCCAAGGTTCATTGAAAATTTCTGAATAAATTAATAATCAAACAGCTTACAAAAGAAGAAACGTTATTAAGGGCCCCCGTTTCAAAATTAGTGATAATTCACTTTTTTATTACCATTGTAATCAAGCTATATTTCTCAATATCGTGTAAAACTAAATAGGGAATACAATTATTAACGTTCAGTAAAAAAGACATTTGGGGCCCCCAGCTACGAGGGAATATACATTAGGAGTTCAGTCCCCTATAGTAATTAAATATAAGCTCTTAAGTTTTTATATACCAAGTTTGGTCAAAGTACTGTTTTTTTCTCTCATCATCTAACGTTTAAACTAATTTTTATATAACTAATATAGGGGGAAATGACATTAAGGGGCCCCCGGGGCCACTCCGTGCAAGATATCAATTTAAAAAACCTGTTTATTTTTATCCAGTTTTATCATAGATATCTTTCTCAATATCTTTAAAAAGTGAATAGGAAAAATATCTTAAACATATACGAAAAAAAGACATTTGGGCCCCCGGCCCCGAAAAAATAGACATTAGAAATTCATTGCCCTTAAGAATTTTAATATGGACTACCGAATTTTTTTTAATACAAAGTTTGGTTAAGATGCATTCACTTACTGAGTAGCAAATGCACAAACTACTTTTATATAGCTCATATAAGCGAAAAACGACACGAAGGGGCCCAGGGCCAATTCAGGTAAAGATATAAAGTTTAAAAAATGTTAAATTCAATAAAGATAATAATGGAAAGATTTATTATCATTTGTCAAGATTTTTAATCATGGATTTGGGGAATAAAAATCTTAAATGTTTAAGAAAAAAGGTATTTTGGGCCCCCAGCCCGATAGGAGTGGCCATTAGGCCATTAGTTGCCATTTAGTCATATTAAATCTAAGTACTCGAATTTATAAGTTTTAAATTATTTTCTTATTTTTAGTCCACTTATAAAAACGTGGTTTCTAAAAATCCCTTTTTACCTTTATTTATAATTAACTTGCTTTCGTTCCTGTTTGTCAGTCTGTCTGTCCGCAATTTTTCCAATTTTGTCAACGTAAAATTAAACCACTCTGATGGTGCTAGAGATCTCAAATATTTTTTTTACCAAAGATAGATCTTGGATGACAATGCATTGTATTGAAATTTCAGATCGATCGAATGTACCATAATTAAATTAATGAATTTTTTAGTTTATCTCTATATAAGCATCTGTATCCGTCTGCTACTGTTCACATTCACGTGAAAAACGGAGTTCACCCCGTGACCTCATCTCCGTGGTATTAAAACGTTTAATGGGCGCTTATGAGGCGTTTGGTAAAATAAATAGAGGTAAAAAACGATTTTTAAAAGAGAAGTTCATTCAGTGGAGCACTTTGAATAACAAAGCAGTCTTAATATGAATTAGTGTAGTGTTTTTTTTTAAAGTGGACTAAAAAGAATAAATTAAATAGAGATAAAAAAGGATTTTTAAAAACCACATTTTTATAAGTGGTCTAAAAGAAGTAGATAATTTAAAACTTATAAATTCAAGTACCTTCAATTCATATGACTAAAAACCTGGGGCGGGTGTTTCAAAATCAAATTCTAATTTAGAAATACAGCACAAAGATAGGTGTTTGGTATAAAAATGTAAGATTTATAATTTAGAGGGCAAAAGAGAGATCTATAAGTGAGACAATGAGTGAACTAGACATGTAAAACCTTTATGAGCGCCCGCCCCACGTTTTTAGTCAAATTAAATCAAAGTACTTGAACTTATAAGTTTTAAATTATTTTCTTCTTTTCAGTCCACTCATAAAAAATTGTTTTTTAAAAATCCTTTTTTACCTCTATGGGGTCGTCCATAAAGTACGTCAAACTATTTTTGACAATTTTTCACCCCCTCTCCTCCCTGTCACAAACTGTCACAAATCTCGTACACCCCCCTCCTTTAAAGTACGTCACACTTTCGAAAACAATTTGCTTTTTAATAACAAAATAATTACAATTTATATATAAAACACGTGACGTCACACATGTCCGGACCCCCGCTCACCCCTGTCACAAACTGTCACACTTTCTTACAAACCCTCCCCCCCTCTGGAGCGTGACGTACTTTATGGACGGCCCCTATTTGTATATAAAGAAATAGATCTGATGTGATGGCCTTAAAATCGTAATCCTTGTATACACATATGTAAAATCTCTAGCACTGTTACACTTCAGTTAAAAAGACATTCTAACAAGGAGAAACAAATCAATATATATTATTTGCAATCTCTGTCACGTCTGTAGTGTCTGTCCGTGATGCTACTAATTTTAGAAAGCAGCGCACCAAATTACTGCACCAATGCATCAAAAGGTGTGCAAATTAAAGATGCACTGCACAAAAATATTATAAGAAGTAATTGTTTTAGCTCATATTTTAATTTTGGAAAAGGGAACAAAATAAAAAGAGGATTTGATGATGGTTAATTATAAAATAAAAAAACAAAGGGGGCGCCGTAGGCACCCTAAAACCCCTATTATAAAATACTTTGTGTACGTTTCAGAAAGTTTAATATTTCGTATTTATCAAACAAGGACAAGTTAGTTGGGCTTTTGAAAAAGGTCGGCTGCCGTAGGCGCCCTAAAAAAAGTTCCTTTTTTCAAAATAAATAGATTTCAGCTGAAAACTTCCGTCATTTTTGACGGGTGATACACTAGTAAATAAATAAACGAGAACAATTAATTTGTCTAAAATCAAACACAAAATAATGGTAGTAATTAGTAGAAGTAGCACTATTTGCATTGAAAAATTGCATTAATAATAGTGTGCATTGACAGACCCCCCAGTGTTCTGCACATCTTGCACTGACGCTGAATGCACGGCGTCCACCAACGTCGCCTACTGCCTGCAGGGCTTCTGTAAGGTAACCATCGATGATGCTACTGACGGGACAAGGCAACTGACTAAAAGGTAAAATATATTACAGGACAAGGCATCTGACTAATTTAAAAGGTAAAATATGTGTGTCGTAGCAAGGTTTTCCTACATCCTATATTTTTAAAGGTCCTTTTGGATTTCGTTTAAAAAATAGTTTTGTTTTACCTGACGCTAATAGTAAAGCCTGGCTACTATGTCACTGCTGAGAAGACAACTGTGTCCTAAGCTTTTTCAGTTGTAATAGATGTGCACGAATGACATGTTTGATTCCATGGCCAATAATACTTTAACCAGAAATACATCACAATGCATGATAACCAAAACGAAATGGGGGACAATTTTATATTTGGGTTGATTCTAACTTCAATTCAGAAATAATGTTAAACATGATAGCCAGAAATATATCAGACATTTATTTTTTAATCCCTTATATTAACTTCGAAATCTTGTCTCACTCTCTGTCGTCATCTCTTCGTCCGTCGGCTGTGCTGAAAAAAAAGTATAAAAAAAGACCCACTTCCCGTGATGCTATCGAGCTGACATTTTGCACATAGACTAGTGTCACCTAACAATGCATTTTATCAAAATGCCAGATCGATCGAGTGTACTGTAACTAATTTAATGCATTTTTAGCTTATCTCTACGTAACTCTATGTAATTCAATGTCGCCGTTTGCTATTGTTCGCCTTCCACGTGTCTCTTGAGTTGACGCCAGCCATCGATGTAAATGTTTGTCACGTTTGAACATAATCAATAATTTTAGTTATGTCTCTTATATAAGGTATTTGTAGTAAAAAACTTTGTTTTTACGGGGTTGTTTATTTTAATTTATATAAAAAAAATAGGTCATGACATAAAAAAAGCAGTGAATCTCCGAATGAAACGATAATGACGACAAAGGTATATATTAAAACAGCGTATATATAGTCCTGACAGGATGTGACAAAACAACGAACGTTTTGTGACGACCTCTTAGGCCTATACATACCCTATTTTAATAACATATACATTTTTTCCTCTAAAATCGTGATTGCAGTCTCACTCATATTTTGGTAACAAAGACACTAGTATGCTTGCATTATTAATGATATTCTGGCTATACAGCCCGATTGACATGTCTTCTGACCAGATTGTATTTCCTCCCCACAGTTGCGCCTCGAGGGCTGAATGCCGCACCCTCTGGTGGGATCAAACGTCCAACAACCAACAGTGCATGACGACGTTATCTACGCTGGCCACAGCGACCCACACCGATCTGTCCTGCACCTACTGCTGTCAGAGCACCTACTGCAGCGACAACATCTCTGCCAGCAACCTAGTGAATTTTAATTAGTCGTCCGCTCAAAATAAAATCGCTTTGTCCTCACTTCACCATTATTTGTTGGCGATATGAATGACTGGGGTTATTTAATAAACTACATAATGAGACCACTGCTGATATTAAATTGAAGTGTGTTAATTATTATCAGCAAATGTCTAATAAAACCCATGGATATATATAAAAAGCAAGGATATAATATAAAGAGTCGCGATTTAAATTTAAATCCAATAAAATGACATCAGACAGAATAAAAATGATAAAATAGCAAGATTTACAGCTAGACTATATGGAGAAGTTGATGTGTGTATAAAAAATCAGAAACGATTACTAGTCTTAATAAAAAATTCAATGCACTAAATCTTTTACTGCAAGTAAATCAACCAGTTAGTACCCCAACACACACTATTAAACAGCCGTTGAAGTTAGCTAAAAACTCTCGATCAATCATTGAAATGTGTCGTAAAGGACGTTCCTAATCCGATCCTCTCACCCAGCATATCAAGACCTAAAGTATGTGTCATCATAGTTAAACTTTCATATCATGGTGACTGGAACGGGATCAACAGAACAAGTGGGTCAATAATCGCAATAAGAATGTGCTACAAAAATGTGGAGAAGATAGAAATATACATAAAATTAAACACATCTTTTTTGGTAACGTACTTAAACAACGTCATGGGTCCCAATCTCTCACCTGTATTTGAAAGTGGCTACAAAGTCGACACATTATTTAACAAGGGATTTCTCAACAGTATGAAGAAATAATCTAATACATAATCGCACTACCTGTGCGTGTGTCTCATCCATCGAAAGGCGCGCAAAAAGGCACTTGAAGGGCGCGCAAAATTATTGTAAATAAATTAAAAATGTTCGCCGAAAAAATATTATATGACGTCATTGTTTTAGCACAGAACGTCATTTACCGAAACAACGCACGAACCTGTGACGTTAGCATTTGTGTACACACGAACATACATTTGTGTTGAGTCTAACATCGGCCACCAGCCTATGCGTGTTTGTCTCCGTTATAAATCATGATGTAAGTTACCACCAACCGGTTGATGTCGGTGTGTCGGTCTTCAGTTCTGGACCCACTGCCAACTGCATTGCTGCGCCGCATTCAAGGTACGACACCGTTCTCCTACGCCTGTACCCATCGTCAATGTCACGTTGACATTGCTTTACTATTTCTTCTTCAACTCCACACATTTACAAACATTCGCGTGTTGCCACGAGACAACTATGCCTCGAAAAAGAACATTCGATGAAGCCGAAATTGCCGATAGAAAACGTCGCAGAAACGAAAAAAACAGGAATCGAAGAAGAACAGAAACACACGAAGAGGCATCCCGGCGACGGGAAACGCGAAACCAACAAGATCGCATTCGAAGAGCAAGTGAAACCGACGAACAACGGTCCCGTAGACGGGAAGTATCAGCTACTAATGAACGACGTCGGTCAGCAACACTCCGAGAAGTACCTGCATCTCATCTGGATGGAGCCACCGGAAGTGACGTCATGAATGACAACGTCCAGCAACATTTATGTGGCAATTTACAATTGCTGTGCACATTCTGCGGTGCCAAACATTTTCCTGGTGAACATCCTGCGGACAAATTATTTATCACGTGCTGCCAGAAAGAAAAAGTGACGCTAGATCCCATCCGCATATCACCTTTACTGAGGACGCTCATGACGGGGGAACACGAGCACTCACAAAACTTCATGGTCCACAATAAGGTCTATTAATAGCGCCTTAGCCTTTGCGTCAATGGGTGCTAAAGTTGCTCCTCCTCCCAGATACGGGCCCTACTGCTTTCGCATCCACGGACAGATTTACCACAGATCTGGGGCTCTGCATCCTGACAATGATGATCTTGGTCAATTTGCTCAGCTGTATATCCTTGATCCTGATGAAGCTTCGAAACAAAGGATGCACATGCGACCTTACTCTACATGCAACCGCGATCTCATGGCGCTCCTGAGCTCATTCATGACCGACAACAATCAATTTGCAGATGCATGCAAAATGCTGTGTGAAGTGGAACAAGAATGTCTGGCGGAAGCAGCTTTACCGAATACACTACCTACAACTGTGTCACTGGCCATCATTCATGATAGAAACGATGACCAAAGGCGTTACAATGCTGAACGGTCCAATGAAGTGGCTTTCGTTTTCCAAAATGCGGATGGAGAACCTCCTCTTGAACGGGACATCATAATACACTGCAAAACAATTTCACACGCAAGTAAAACGCAATAAACAGCATTCTCGACCCCAACTTGGATCCCATGGTCTACCCTGTATTATTCCCGTATGGGGAACAAAGCTGGACACCAGATATTAAATGTCAATATAATCCTACGAGTATAAGAAGCTTGCGTCGGCCATCACCCACGAATCCCAGAACAAGAGTCACTCAAATGCAGTATTACGGCTTCCAATTTGCCATCAGAGACGAATTCAATCCTTTCCTGATTGCTGGAAAACTCACCCTCCAATATTTTGTGGATAGCTACATCAAAACGGAGGGAAACAGACTCAATTTTGTGCGACAAAATCAGTCAAAACTAAGGGTAGAAAATTACACTGGCTTGATGGATTTCTTGCAAACTGAAGCGAGACAAGGCCTTATGCCAGGAAAACCACTAATACTTCCTTCATTCTTCCAGGGAAGCCCCAGGAACTTGCTCCAAAATTATCGCCATGGCGATTGTTAGAAAGTACGGGAAACCCGACTTCTTCATTACAATCACATGCAACCAAAAATGGCCTGAAATTGTCACCAATTTACAACAAGGCCAATCAGTGGCATTTCGTCCAGATTTGATCGCACGCGTTTACAAACTTAAACTGGATGCTCTTCTAGATGACATTGGAAAACATCACGTTCTTGGAAAACCAATAGCAAAATTCCATGTCATTGAGTTCCAGAAACGTGGGCTTCCGCATACTATTAGTTTTACACAGTGAGGACCAGCCTAACGACGGTGAACAAGTGGATAGAATGATTTCTGCAGAAATACCAGAAAGTGCAACACAGCCTCGACTGCACGAAATAGTCACCAAACACATGATTCATGGGCCCTGTGGGAAACAAAACATGAACTCTCCATGCATGGTTGATGGATCCTGTTTGAAGAAGTTTCCAAAGCCTTTCTGTGAACAAACAATTATTAATGTTGATGGTTATCCCAAATATAGGCGACTGAACAATGGTGTAACAGCAATCTTGAATAGCCGAGAAATTGACAACTCATGGGTCGTTCCTTACAATCCGTACCTCAGCCTAAAGTACAACTGTCATATCAACGTCAAGAGCTGTACTTCCATAAAAAGCGTCAAATATCTGTTTAAATACGTCTACAAATACATTGCGCCAACATCTCCATTAAAGAACACGGGACCATGAACCACGATGAGATCACCTACTTTATGGACTCTAAATATATGAGCGCGCCTGAGGCTGCTTGGCGCCTTTTTGGGCTCCACATGCACAAAACGTTTCATGAAATTATCAGACTCCCAAGTTCATCTACCTGGCGAGCAATCAGTAGTTTTTACTACTGATAACGTTGAGGCTGCAGCACAGAACGCAGCTTCGAGAGACACTACTTTAACGGCATGGTTCAAACTAAATCAACAATACCAGATGGCTACAGGTATACTATACACAGACATACCTGAACATTATGTTTTTCACGAGAGGACCAGAATATGGCAAAGAAGGCAAAGGGTTGCTGAAAGAATAATTGGTCGAATGTACTCTGTCAGTTTAGCGTCAGACATTCAGCGCTTCTGCTTGCGCTTACTGCTCCTTCATGTGCCAGGTGCAACTTCCTTTGAGGACCTTTGGACCGTCCATGGTATTACATATCCAACATTCAAGGAAGCTGTACAACACCGAGGCCTCTTCAATGACGAGCAGGTCTGGGATATGACGTTACATGATGCAGTTGCCGAAAAGAGGCCCGCTCTCCTACGGGAATTATTTGCACATATGTGCCTGCTCGCATCTTCTTCAAATATTCCACAATTGTTCCAGAAATATAAAGAATACTTTTATGAAGATTTTACGTTGCAGTTTCATCACGAAGTGAATTTCGAACACTGACTCAATTTTGCCCTTACTGATATTCAATTGATCTTTATTGCCAATAGGAAAACCTGCGAGAATTTCAGTTTACCAGTTCCACCAAGTCACGTGGAAGACATACAGGACAGCGTTTTTGATCCGGTCCAACAGCTCAGCAAAGCAACAGACATGGTACGGAGTCTCAAAGAACAGCAGAGACACGCATTTGATGAAATTATCGCAGCCGCAGCCAATGATCATCTTTCTCATAGGTGTTACTTTCTTGACGGAACAGGTGGCAGTGGTAAAACATATTTGTACACACCCTTGCTTGCATCCTATAGAGGGGAACAGAAGATTGCTTTAACTACTGCATCAACTGGAATCGCGGCCAATTTACTGGAAGGTGGTCGGACGTATCATTACCAATTTCAACTTCCCGTCCCAATTATTGACACCTCAACCTCTAGAATGAGAATGACCTCCTCCGATGCTGACATTCTCCGAAGAGCCACAATAATCATTTGGGATGAATCCACGATGGCCTCTAAGGACGCATTGAAATGCGTGAATAAACTCTTGCAAGATATCATGCAAAATGACAAACCTTTCGGTGGAAAAAACCATTCTCTTGGGTGGGGACTTCATTGTTGTTCATGGAACCAGGGCCGCCATTGTCGAAGCGAGTATTAAGTTTACCGATCTTTGGTCTAAATTTACAATTCTCACAAAGTAATGTGCGATCTATTGATCCAGAATTTGCGTCTTGTTTAATGGAGCTAGGCAATGGAACATTAACGAATGAACATTGATTGGACGAAAACATGTTTGAAGTTCCAGCCCATATGGTCTGCACAGGATCTATTGTTTCCGAAATCTTCGGTGAACGACTTCTAGCCAGAGATGCGGAAGAATTTGCAAATAAGGCTATTCTCTGCCCTACAAATGCCGATGTGGACCATATCAATAGTCACGTTCTGCATTTACTTGAAGGAGAACCCAGGACATACTTAAGTTCCGACTCCATCGACGACTGCATGCAAAATGATGAAAACAATTATCCCGTGGAATTTCTACATCAATTGGCACCTTAGGGAATGGCTCTTCATCAATTAACATTAAAAGTAGGTGAAATTATAATTCTTCTTCACAATTTGAACACCAAACGAGGTCTATGCAACGGCACCAGATTGGTGGTTAGGGACCTCAAACCCAACCTCATCATTGCTGAACATCTGTCCGGAAGTGACAAAGGTCGCACTCTATTCATTCCACGCGTGGACATTGCCCCGACAACCACATACTTGCCTTTCGTTCTACGGAGAAGGCAATTCCCTGTGAAGTTAGCTTTCGCAATGACCATAAACAAATCGCAGGGCCCGACACTGGATAAGGTCGGTATCTACCTAGCACAACCTGTGTTTAGCCACGGGCAATTATTCGTTGCCTTCTCCGGTGTACGCAGATCAGCAGATGTCAAGGTCCATGTGGCAGATGGTCCTAAACAAGGGAAACTGCTCCAAGACAGCTCCACCTGCTACACTAAAAATGTGGTGTACAAGGAAATCTTTCATATTTAGCTGTTTATATCGTATTGTGTTCATGCCAATAAAAGATAAAAGCTCTTTTGTATTTCAGTATTTCGTACATCTCTTTGTTATTTATTTTCATATCGTATGGTGTTCATG